>CAUYQV010141620.1:0-10150 GCA_963574575.1 Galagoides demidoff
CCGCCAAAACAACAATGACGGCTGCAACCAAAAAATAGCTGGGCATTGTGGCGGGTGCCTGTGGGAGGCTGAGGCAGGAGACTTGCTTGAGCCCAGGAGTTGGAGGTTGCTATGAGCTGTGATGCCACAGCACTCTACCCAAGGGGATAGCTTGAGGCTCTGCCTCAAAAAAAAAAAAAAAGGAAATATTTTTGTTTTCTGGTTCAGCATTGTATATCCCATTTTTTTGTAAGGTCTCTTCAGTCTTCTTTAATATAGAAAATGACCTCATTCTTTTTTAGTCTTTAATGATCTTGAAACTTAGGCTAGCTTTTGTCGTAGAGTACCCTTCAATTGTTTTTATTCAATGCTTTTTCATGACTGGATTCAGGCTACACATTTTGTCCGGAGTAGCACAAAAATGATATTCTGTCTTTCTCAGGACATGATATTGAGAATTGACACTGTTGTTTTGTCCTTTTATGTTGTTATTCAATTTGATTACTTGGTTAAGGTAGAATCTGTGAGTTTTTTCCAACAGGAAGTTACACTTTTTAAAATTGTAAGTAAGGGCTCGGCACCTGTGGTTCAATCGGCTAAGGCACCAGCCATGTACACCTAAGGTGGCGGGTTCGAATCCCCAGCCCCTGCCCGCCAAACAACAATGATGGCTGCAACCAAAAAATGGCCAGGCGTTGTGGCGGGTGCCTGTGGTCCCAGCTACTTGGGAGGCGGAGGCAGGAGACTCGCTTGAGCCCAGGAGTTGGAGGTTGCTATGAGCTGTGATGCCGTGGCACTCTACCCAGGGGGATAGCTTGAGGCTCCGTCTCAAAAAAAAAAGAAGTGTGATGATAAGAGAGTTGTTTAGTTAAGTGGTCAGGCATGGTGGCTCATGCCTGTAATCCTACCACTCTGAGAGGTCAAGGTGAGTAGTCAAGACCAGCCTGAGCAAGTGCGAGCCCTCTGTCTCTAAAAAAATAGCTGGGTTGGGTGGTGCCTGTGGCTCAGTGAGTAGGGTGCCGGTCCCGTATACCAAGGGTGGTGGGTTCAAACCCAGCCCTGGCCAAACTACAACAAAAAAAATAGCTGGACATTGTGGCAGGCACCTGTAGTCCCAGCTACTCAGGAGGCTAAGGCAAGAGAATTGCCTAAGCCCAAGAGCTGGAGGTTGCTGTGAGTTGTGATGCCACAGTACTCTACCAAAGTGAGACTCTGTCTCTAAAAAAAATAAAAAAATAGCTGGGTTGCCGGGCACGGTGGTTCATGCCTGTAATCCCAGCACTGTGGGAGGCTGAGGCAGAAGGATTGCTTGAGCTCAGGAGTTCAAGGCTTGTCTGAGTGAGAGTGAGACTCTGACTCATGAAAAAAATGGGAAAACACAGCCATGCACCATGGCAAGTGCCTATAATCCCAGCAGCTTCAGAGGCTGAGGCAGCAGGATGCCAGCTTGAGTCTGAAGTTGCAGTGAGCTATGACACCATTGCACTCTGCTCAGGACATAGGGTAGAACTCTGTCTTGACAAAAAAAAAAAAAAAAAAACAAGGCAACTGTGCATATATGCTCATCCAAACCCCCAAATCCCCCTTTTATAAAGAATAAAACAAAATAGCTGGGTATTGTGGCAGGTGCTAGTAGTCCCAGCTACTCAGGAAGCTGAGGCAAGGGGATCGCTTGAGCCCAACAGTTTGAGGTTGCTCTGAGCTATGACACCATGGTACTGTACTGAGGGCAACAAAGTGAGACTCTGTCTCAAAAAAAAAAAAGTTAAGCTCCAAGCATAGAAGGGAGCATCCAGCTATATCTAGGGTCAGCCAGAAGGAGAAAGAGAAGGAGGCATTGGCTGTCTCATGCCAGGCAGAAGGAACAGCATGTGCAATAGTCCTGGGGTTTGAATCAGCCTGCAGAGTCTTGGAAAAAACGACATGAACTTCTGGATAGGTGGAGAGGAGGCTCGTGACATGTGCAGGGACCAGGTCCAGAAAGAACTTTATTTTTTCATTCATTTTGTTGGATTTGTTTGCTTGTTTTGAGACAGGCTTTTACTCTGTTACCTGGGCTAGAATGCAGTGGTGTCATCATAGCTCGCTGCAGCCTCAAACTCCTGGGCTCAAGGGATCCTCCTGCATCAGCCTCCCAAGTAGCTGGGAATTACATGCCACCACATCAGGTTAATTTTTCTATTTTTTGTAGAGGCAGGGTTTCACTGTGTTGCCCAGGCTGGTCTCAAATCCCTGGGGCTCAAGTGATCCTACCATCTCAGCCTCCCAAAATGCTGGGATTATAGGTACCAGCCATCATACTTGGCAAAATATGCTTATCTAATGAAAATTTTAATTCAGGGCTGGGTGCAGTGGCTCATGCCTATAATCCTAGCACTCTAGGAGGCTGAGGTAGGTAGAGAGACCAATCTGAGCAAGAGCAAGACCCTGTATCTTTCTTTCTTTCTTTTCTTTTTTTTTTTTTTTTTTTTGCAGTTTTTGGCCAGGGCTGGGTTTGAACCCATCACCTCCGGCATATGGGGCTGGTGCCCTACTCCTTGAGCCACAGGTGCCGCCCAAGACCCTGTTTCTAACTGTAGCTGGGCATTGTGGTGGGCGCCTGTAGTCCTCAGCTAAACTGAGGCAAGAGAATCACTTGAGCCCAAGAATTTGAAGTTGCTGTGAGCTATCAAGACATAGCACTCTATAGAGGGCAACAAAGAGAGACTCTCTCTCAAAAAAAAAAAAAAATTAAATCAGAGAGAAACATAAGGAAGAAATACAAATTCCTACAATTCCAACTGCGGGGTATTCAGGAATGCCTGGAGGTAAAGTTTGTGCAGATGAACAGACCCACACACCTCAGGGGATGTGCAAGAGGAAGAAGTATGGAGGAAGCAAAGTCCAGCCATGGAGGTGAAAGTCGAACTCCCCGGTCTTGTCCCCTCTGGGCCCCAGCTTCCTGTCTGCAGTGGGAAGTGAGGTGGTCCCAGGACAGTGCAATAAGTGCTGCTTCTTTCTCTCTCCTTCCCCTTTGTAACCTGCACTTGACAAATGAGGATTGATATTGGTAAAAATGGCAAACATGGGAACCTTTATTGAATGACTATTATGTGTGAATATGCCTGGGTAGCTAACTCCACCTGTGATGGCCCCAGTGGTCCTCATGTCCTGGCTTTTATGCTTTTGCGTTGTTCCCTCTGAATAGGGTGACCAGTGTAACAAACAGGATACATCAGAAATGATGATGTGTGCCTTCTGTGGCTACAAAAGACATTCTGTCCTACTATCTCTCTTGGGTTGTCACCTCTGGGAGAAGCTGGTAGCCATGTTTCAAGGATGCTCAAGACACACCATGGTATGGTCCAAGTGGGAGGAACTGAGGCCTCATGCAAACAGCCACGCAAGTGAACCATCATGGATGTGGACACTCCATTGCCAGTTCAGCTTCAAATGAAGCAACATCTATATATATATATATATTTTTTTTTTGAGACAGTCTCACTCCATCATCCAGGCTAGGGTGCAGTGGTATCAGCTTAGCTCACAGCAACCTCTAACTCCTGGACTCATGCAATCCTCTTGCCTCAGCCTCCTGAGTAGCTGGGACTACAGGCAGCCACCACAATGCCCAGCTAGTTTTTCTATGTTTAGTAGAGATGGGAGCTTGCTTTTGCTCAGGCTGGTCTCAGACTTCTGAACTGAAAGGATCCTCCCTCCTCAGCCTCCCACAGGGCTGAGATTATAGATGTGAGCCACTGTGCCTGGCCTATTTTTCTTTCTTTCTTATTTTATTTTATTTTATTTTATTTTATTTTATTTTATTTTATTTTATTTTGCAGTTTTTGGCCAGGGCTGGGTTTGAACCTGCCACCTCTGGCATATGGGGCAAGTGCCTTACTCCTTTGAGCCACAGGCGCCGCCCACATTTTCTTTTTTTATTAAGCACAAATGTACAATACACTGCACACTGAATAATCACCACAGAGCCTTCTATCAGCAGTAGGTGAGCATAACTGAGCTATTTTTTTCATAAGCCAGGAAAATGATTCCCAAGTCAATCAACATTCTCCAACCCCTTTGATACATAGCAATACATACAAACAATTAACCCCAGAGAGGTCCCTATGTCTTTCTTTTTACTTTACTTTTTTTTTTTTTTTGGAGATAGAGTCTTGCTCCATCACCCTGGGTAGAGTGCCATGGCATCATCACAGCTCACAGCAGCCCCAAACTTCTGAGCGAGTGATCCTGCCTCATCCTCCCAAGTAGCTGGAAATAGAGGCACCCCCCCAACACCCAGATAATTTTTCTATTTTTATTTTTATTTTGAGACTGAGTCTCACTTTGTTGTCCTTTGTAGACTGCCATGGCCTCATAGCTCACACCAACCTGAAACTCTTGGGCTCAAGTGATCCTCTTGCCTCAGCCTCCAAGTAGCTGGGACTACAGGTGCCCATTACAATGACTGGCTATTGGCTCGGCCCCTATGGCTCAATTGGCTAAGGCGCCAGCCACGTACACCTAAGGTGGCCGGTTTGAATCCCCAGCCTGGGCCCGCCAAACAACAATGATGGCTGCAACCAAAAAATGGCTGGGTGTTGTGGCGGGCGCATGTGGTCCCAGCTACTTGGGAGGTGGAGGCAGGAGACTCGCTTGAGCCCAGGAGTTGGAGGTTGCTGTGAGCTGTGATGCCATGGCACTCTACCCAGGGGGATAGCTTGAGGCTCCGTCACAAAAAAAAAAAAAAAAAAACAATGACTGGCTATTTTTAGAGACAGGGTCTCATTCTTGTTCAGGCTGGTCTTAAACTCCTGAGCTCAGGCGATCCACCTGCCTTGGCCTCCCAGATTATATGGGTGCACATATAATCAGTAAGTCAACAAAAACATTCAGAAAAGGGCTCAACGCTGGTAGCTCAGTGGTTACAGTGCTGGCCACATACCCTGGGCCTGGTGGGTTTGAACCCAACCTGGGCCTGTTAAACAGCAGTGACAACTGCAACAAAAAAATAGCCAGGCATTGTGTTCGGCACCTATGGTCCCAGCTACTTGGGAGGTTGAGGCAAGAGAATCACTTAAGCCCAAGAGTTTCAGGTTGCTGTGAGCTGTGATTTCACAGCACTCTATTGAGGCTGACATAGTAAGACTCTGTCTCAGGAGAAAATAAAAAAACACTCAGAAAAGTCCCAGTGCCAGGGGCCTTCTGGAAGTCTAGGGACAAACCAAAAATAAATACAACTAAGATTTACTGAGTGTTTAAAACAGGCCAGGCATTGTTTATGATTTTTGCATACCAACTCACTTATTCCTCACAGCATATTTACGAGGCTCTCTGCCCATTCCTTTTTTTTTTTTTTTTAAATTGAGACAGAGTCTCACTTTGTTGCCCTCTGTAGAGTGCTCTAGCATCATAATTCACAGCAACCTTAAACTCTTGGGCTCAAGCGATTCTCTTGCCTCAGCCTCCCAAGTAGCTGGGACTATAGGCGCTCGCCACAATGCCTGGCTATTTTATTTTATTTTTTTGTTTAGCAGGCCTGGACTGGGTTTGAACTCACCAGCCCAGGTGCACGTGGCTGGCACCCTAACCCCTGAGCTATGGGTGTCCAGCCTCTTTGCCCATTCTTTACAGAAGAGGAATCTGATCACTGTGAATTTAATTCTCTTGCTCAAGGTCACAGGTAGAATGTGACAAGGTGGATATGCAAATACAGCCTTGTGTGCGCCACAGACTCAGATACAGCACACAACACCTTCTGGTGGGGCTAAGAAGGCCTCTTGGCAGTGGGAAGGTGTCTGAACTGAGCCCCGGAGGAGGAGGCAGGAGGCTCTGGGAGCAGGCCAGCAGGTGCACCTGGTGGGAGAAGGCATCCACAAACGTTGGGAGGTGGGGACCTACAGGGTGAAACAGAGGGATCTTTGTGGGACAGACTGGGTGGGCTGGGGGCTGAGGATTCAAGCAGGGCTAGAAAGAGATCAGAGGAGTTCTCCAATGTCTGGGTGAGGAAGCAAAGACCTGGGGCAGGGCTGGAAGCTGGGTTCACACACTTGAAGCCTCTACTTCCTCCTCCTCCCTTTCCCACCCTGGCCTCTGGCCTCACCAATGGGCTGGGAAAGGGGAAATTCTTGAGTTTAAAGTCCAGCAGGTGGAAAGACCAGGCCTGGGACTCTTGGGTCCCTCTGCAGTGTTGGGACACATGGCGGCAGCTGGCAGGGTCCTCAGGGCCTGGGGGAGCCTGGTGCTGTTGGTAAGTAGTCCCTTCCCAGGGCTTGGAGCAGGATGCCTTGGTCTTAGGAAAGGCGGAGCTGGGGTCCCCATACTTAGGTCCTGAGGACTTAGGGCTGGTGATTCCCCAGAGAAGGAGGAGGCTTTTAGTTTGGTGGAGATTGTCGAAGAGTCTTATACCTGGGTTCTCAGAAAATGCTGTATCTGGTAAGAGTAGATGCTGAACTCAGGCAAGACAAGCTCATGTCCCCAGTCCCTCCTTCCCTCAGACCCAGGGGTCCTCATAGCCCCTCCTCCCTCAGACCCGGGGGGCCAGTCCCCCAGCCCCTTCTCACTCCCAGGGGTCTCTCCAGCCCTTCCTCCCCCAGACCCAGGGGTCTCTCCAGCCCTTCCTCCCTCAGACCCAGGGGTCTCCCCAGCCCCTCGTCCCTCAGACCCAGGGGACTAGTCCCACAGTCCCTCCTCCCTCAGACCCAGGGGTCTCCCCAGCCCTTCCTCCCTCAGACCCAGGGGTCTCCCTGGCCCTTCCTCCCTTAGACCCAGGGGTCTCCCTAGCCCTTCCTCCCTCAGACCCAGGGGACTAGTCCCACAGTCCCTCCTCCCTCAGACCCAGGGGTCTCCCTAGCCCCTCGCCCCTCAGACCCAGGGGACTAGTCCCCAGCCCCTCCTCCCTCAGACCTAGGGGACTAGTCCCCAGCTCCTCGTCCCTTAGACCCAGGGGTCTCCCCAGCCCCTCCTCCCTCAGATCCAGGGGACTAGTCCCCCAGTCCCTCCTCCCTCAGACCCAGGGGTCCCCTCAGCCCTCCTCCACTGAGTTTAAACTCAAGAATTTCCTCAGGAGTGCAGGTTCTGGCCCCACCTCAATCTTTTTCTCTCTCCCCAGTCTACTAGTTGCTACCAGCCTCCACCCTCAACCCCTGGGTTTTCAAGGTAGTGTTTTTTTGAAAATGAAACCATGCAATTTATCTCTACGCCTTATCAAGTAGAGCCAACACAACTGCTGGGTCTCTGGTGCTTTGCCCTGCCCTCTCCCTGTGCTACCCTCAGGAACCAGGGACACTGGGGTGACCTTTGTTACAGCCCAGTGCTGCTGTCACCTTTCCCTCCTCCTGCAGGGTGGGACTGTGAAAGTGACTGCCCTGCTGGCCCCAGTCTCACTGTGGTCAGGGAGGTGGGGCTCAAAGGCTGATTGCTTCCTCTTTGGCTCTCTCCAGGGCCTGTGCAGCTGGACAGGGGCCAGGGCAGCTGGTGAGTGACAACTGCCCCAATTCACTGCCCACTCAGAGAAGTGTGACCTCAATGCCTCATAAGCCTCTGTGGTGAGGGATCCCCCTGGGGTCTGGTGGTCCACAGCAGGGCCTATGAGAGCTGATGTTTCTGGATTTGGGGCAAAAGCTCAGGGTGGTGGGAGGGACTGGTCTGACCTGCTCCCTTATTCATACTGGACCCTCTTTCCCAATTCTCAGACCTCAAACCAGGCTCAGTCAGTAACCTGACAGTGGAGGCTCGGACCAACAGCTCTGTCACCCTGAGCTGGGCAGCCCCTGGTGACCTGGATATGCAGAACTATACTTACTGGGTACAGTGCACTGGAGATCACAAAAGTGAAAGCCAAAACACCACAAATACCAGTTGCACAGTGGGTGAGCTTCAAGCAGCATCCAGGTATGAACTTTCTGTGTGGGCAGAGAAGGACGGAGAAGATGGCCCCAAGCTGAATCTCACGGCTGCCACAGGTGAGAGACCCCCACATCCACTCCCTATTTTGTTCCCTTTTGGGTTTTTTTTTTTTTTTGAGACAGAGTGTTACTCTGTCACCCTGGGTAGAGTGCTGTAGTGTCACCATAGCTCACAGCAACCTCACACTCTTGGGCTCAAGCAGTCCTCTTGCCTCAGCCTCCCAAGTAGCTGGGACTACAGGTCCCACCACAACATCTGGCTAGTTTTTCTATTTTTGGAAGAAACAGGGTCTTGCTCTTGCTCAAGCTGGTCTCAAACTCCTGGGCTCAAGTGATCCCCTTGCCTCAGCCTCCTGAGTAACTGGGTCTACAGGCACCCACCATGATGCCCAGCTTATTTTTCTATTTTTATTTCATTTTTATTATTTTTAATTTAATTTTTTTTTTTTTTGCATTTTTTGGCCGAGGCTGGGTTTGAACCTGCCACGTCTGGTATTTGGGGCCAGTGCCCTTCTCCTTTGAGCCACAGGCGCTGCCCAATTATTCTATTTTTAGTAGAGATCAGATCTTGCTCTTGCTCAGGCTGGTCTTGGACTCCTGAGCTCAGGTGATCCACCTGCCTCAGCCTCCCAGAGTGCTAGAATTACAGGCTTGAGCCACCACACCCAGCACCCTTTTGTTCTTCACATAGGACACAGCTGAGAACCCATCAGAGAAGGTGTCAGTTGCTCTGTCCTTCACTCTAGGCACAGCAGGAGCCAAAATGGGCATAAGGACTCACACTGAGCCAGCCCTGGGGTGGTCTGTAGGAAAGACTGGCCATATCCCAGGGATATCTCTGTTTAGGAGACAAGAAAACAGCGTCACTATGTGAGGCCAAGGCATGTGGATCTCTTGAACTCACAAGTTCAAGCCCAGCCTGAGCAAGGGTGTCTCTACCAAAATGAAAAACTGAGGCAAGAGGATCCCTTGAGCCCAAGAGTTTGAAGATGCCACGGCACTCTACCAAGGGTGACAAAGTGAGACTCTGTCTCAAAAAACAAAAACCAATGGAAGGGGTGCTTTCTAGACCACAATATTAGGGTGTGTCTTTCTTAGAGACCAGGGCTGTGTAGGGACCAAGGTGTGCACCTGAGCTCTGGGGAATTATGTACTATGGTATGTGGACACTGTGATTCTCTGTTTCTTTCCCTCATTATTTTTATTTTCATTTACTTTTATTTATTTTCTCGGAGACAGAGTGTCATTTTGTTGCCCTCGGTATAGTGCCATAGCATCATAGGTCACAGCAACCTCAAACTCTTGGGCCCAAGCAATTCTTTCGCCTCAGCCTCCAAAGTAGCTGGGACTACAGATGCCCGCTACAATGCCCAGCTAATTTTATAGATGAGGTCTCACTTTGGCTCAGGTTGGTCTTGAACCTGTGAACTCAGGCAATCTACCAGCCCCTGCCTCCCAAAGGGCTAGGATTATAGGAGTGAGCCACTGCACCCAGCCTCTTTCCCTAATTCTAAACTATGTAATCATCATCTTCAGAATAGAAGCTCAGACCATCAGCTCCCTCACCTTGACAGGTAGCTCTCCTGCTTTGGATCTTTCTTGTCCAATATGGAAGCCACTAGCTACATGTGGCTACTTAAATTTAAGTTTATTCAAATTGCATTACATTGCAAATTCCGTTGTATATTTCATGTACCTTAATGAGGAAGGGCTCTCAATGCCTCTTGCATCTTCCATTGGAATACTGAAGGTGGGAGAACATTTCCATCATGGCAGAAATTGAGGTACAAAATGGTGGCCTAGATTTTCACTACTCAGAGTGCAGTCCATGAGTGATTAGAAGGGCAGAATCTCAACCTCATCCCAGACCTACTGACCCAGTACCTGAATTTTCAGAAAATCCATAGTAACAGGTGTCCACATTCGAGTTTGAGAAGCACCAGTCTAGACCACACTGCCTACCCCACTGGGACAAGCACTTGAGGGAGAACTGGGAACTGTGATGACCAACGATGCCTACTGCCTGCCCTCTCTTTGTTCCAATTTGAATCTTCTTCCTAATTTCTCAGCCCCCAACCCAGTGAGAAACTTGAGTGTGGAGGCTCAGACAAATAGCTCTGTCACTCTACACTGGGAGGTACCCGAGGGCCCAGACCCACAGAACTACACCTACTGGGTCCAGTGCATTGGAGATGGTGGCACAACTAAGAACCAAAGCACAGCAGACACGAGGGAGACAGTGGATGCACTTGAACCTGGATCCTGGTATGAATTTTGGGTGTGGG
>CAUYQV010141621.1:0-21263 GCA_963574575.1 Galagoides demidoff
GATCCGACATGTACCCTTGCAATATGCACTGTCACTCACACTTTCATATGAAGAACAGATCATAAGGATGGCCCAGGATGAAGGAGGGAGGACAAATGGAGGGAGGTGAATGGTGGGATCTCACCTGTGCCGCCCATCACTTTGAACTGACTGCATCATGTCCAGCTGTCTACTCACAGTGGCACCCTTGTCCCGTGCACAAGCCTGCAGAATGATGTGCATACTGCTCCCTGAGGGGTCGGTGGTAATCCAGCAACAGCAGCCATTAGGAACACAACTTCTGTGCAAATTTGGCTGTCTTTTGATTAACTAGCCAGATTTATCGAGACATGACTCTTCCGCCCTTAATGTGCAACTTTGTTCTATTCTCTGTCCTAATTTCTCACAGGAGGAGAAAGTCTTTTTCTGAACTTCTGTTTCTCGAGTTCTTTCTTTGGAGAGACTGTTGCAATGCCATTCCTGAGCTGAGGCCAGGGAATTTGAAGGTTTAGTGATAAACAAGAGGAAAAGGACATGAAAGTTGGTGACTTTTTTAAAAAACACTTAAAAATAAGCCAAATCTATTTGAAGCAGAGCTAGACTTTACTACTAAGGGCTTTTCTGTAGTAATTTACCTGGAACACACTCTGGAATTGAGTGCTAATTTAGATGTTTTCCTCCATGTTTTATTTCTGTCTGGGTATGGTACTAGTATTTGAGAACACACGATATTTTAAGGCTAGACTCTGGCCTGGAAAAAGGATATGAGTGTTTTCTAATTCAAAAAGAGCTGTTTTCCTAATAGATGGTATCACTTTCAGCATAAAGCTAGGAAGAACTTCTCATATTTCTCTTTTGGAAAAATCTACCAGCAGCTTTTAGCCTTTAAGAAGCATTTTCTTTGGTCTTGTAGAGTAGGGGAAATTTAGAATTGCCCTACTTTATATTTTTGCCACTAATATTTTCTTTTAATATTTGGATGGATTGCTTATGAGATTTTTTCTTTCAAAGAGTGGATTGAGAGTGGTCAGTGTATAAACACTTCACTCAATTGCCATATGTAAAGGAGTTGAACCAGAGGACTTCAGAAATGAGTTTCCAATTCCAAAAGGCTAAATCTCAGGCTGGGTTTGATTTATATGTCAACATTGTCTAGCTAATATGAAACTACCAAGTCATGATATAAATCTAGCATAGTTGCTTCTCTGTGTATGTGTGCATACAAATTATTTATAGTCCAAGATTTATGGAGACAACAAAATTATTCACATTGCTCAGTCATACAATTTAGTGTTACTAACCTTAACTGATGTTCAGTAATATTTTAAGAATGACTGATCCTTGATATGTTTTAAGGCATAAAAAAAAATCAAGATACAGGGGCAGCACCTGTGGTTCAAAGGAGTAGGGTGCTGGCCCCATATGCTGGAGGTGGTGGGTTCAAACCCAGTCCTGGCCAAAACCTGCAAAAAAAAAAAAAAATCAAGATATGCGTGGGTTCTTTTTTTATTAAATTTTACAATCATAGGATTGGGGGGGTACCTCAAAACTCGCTTTGTCCAGTCAGCCATCCAACACTTGAATCCCCTATACGGCATCCACACACAAAGACCTAGCATGTGTTGAACCCACTGGGACAGGGAGCTCATTGCTTCATAGGGTTAAGTGTGTCTAAAAAGCAGCAAGATCATATTTGCTGTGACTTGAGAAAACAAGGAAGACAAATCCTCAGGAGCTCATCTTGCCTAAGAACAGCCCTACAGGAAGACCGGTTCAACCCTAGAATCAGCCTCCAGGAGCCCTCCCAGCCAGGAAAGTGGCTCCCACACACTCAAGTAATCCTTGTGAAGGTATATCTGCTATAGACACAGCTGGCCTTGCCACCCAGTGTCCCCATCAGTGGTCCATCTCTTATAGATCCTCTGGGAGAACATCCTTGGAGGATTATCCTTCCAAATCTGTGTTCTGCCTGCACTGCCCACAAATACAAGGGCCCTGGCCAGCCTTGCACAACACTTGGCCTTTGTAGCTATGGTCTAAGAGTTCTTAAGTGAAATTTATAGTCAACTTAAGAGTCTTAAAGCACAAGGAACTATAGTATTCAAAATATTACATAATTTGAAGAAACTAGGTATTCTTTTATTCTTAATATTAAGTAATTCAACCCAGTTATTAATGCAAAGTCTTTTTCCAAGTCCCCTTTGTTTCAATTTGGCAATTTTTACTGTACCTAAATGCAGACATTTTATCTCTTTTGTTTTATAAAAGATGCCTTGCCTCTGCATTAAACATAATAACTTCCCAGGGCCTGTATTTTTGGCCACATCTTTATTTTCAGAGGGGGAAATATAGTACTTTTTGCCAAGTGTATTTTCCCATTATAGTATGGCTGTCATCATTAATTAAAATGGTTCTGTAATATGTTACATGATTCTTATGTTTTTTTCATTGTGTTGAACATTTTCCAGGTTGAAACCTAAAGAGGTTTTTCTTTAAGTAATTGCTGATATGTATGGGTGCTTCGTTGTTTTGGGGGTTGGGGGTTTTTTATTCCAAAGGTACTTTGTGTCATTATTGTGTTTAAATTTGAAAGGTAGGTGAAGTGTACTTGTTCCCCAGTTGAGTTACAAAATGAATGTCTACTAGGCCACGAGCTATGGATGGAAATTGGGAACATCTTGTCTCTAAAAAGGATATGTTGCATTTGTTTCTAAGCTAGGACATATGAGTTTTCAAGTTATTGAATATCCTGAAAGCATCATTTTTTTAAAACTAGAGACAGTAAAGATATTGCACCGAATCTGGAGGTCTGCCCTTTAAGGTACCAGCTGTCCCAAAACTCTCTATTAACACTTACCCTCTATTGACACTTGTGCTAAATACCAAAGAGTAACCTTTGTTCTTCAATTATAATAGACTTTGTTCATATGACTGTTAAATTCACATTCCTTCCAATTTAGCAAGTGATTATTCATCCATATGGCTAAGTAAAATATTTCCACACTGTTTATTTTGAAATTTCTGAATGCCAGCAATGGATTTCAGACACTATGCAGAACATGAAATTAGGCAAATTCTCTTTTGGATCATTAGATCCATATAAGAAAATGATAGTTGAAGAGTAAGGTTTAGCAAATAGCAGGACTTTGTGGCAAGAATTGGTCTTACATAGTATCAAGAGCCAGGGCTCAGCAGACACGTCTGCTGGATGTGATAATTACTTGCTGTTACAGATGAAACCATTTACTAAACTTGTCCCCTTGGCCTAATTAATATGCCTTCAAAACAGTCGTTTATTCTCTGGTCTAGAGAGGAATCAGTTTATTATTTTCTGTCCTGCCTTTGTGGGCCACTAGAGCTGTCAGGAGCTACATGGGTCATTTTCAGAAATCTAGCTATATCCTGTTCCACTTCCCAACCCAAAGCAGTAATGATCCTTTATCAGCTTGGTACACTTTATAAAGTGACAAGAACAGAAACAGTCTCTCTCATTTACTGAGCATTTCAAATTATAAAAATGGGTAATAAGAAATAAAATGACAAATCTTTAGAAGTTTAATTGGGAACAAAACAAAAACAGTTTATTATAAATGGGCCAATTATTAATTCATACTCAGGAATTTTTTTTTTAAGACAGAGTCTCAAGCTGTCGCCCTGGGTAGAGTGCCGTGGTGTCACAGCTCACAGCAATTTCAAACTCTTGGGCTTAAGCGATTCTCTTGCCTCAGCCTCCCAAGTACCTGGGACCACAGATACCCACCACAATGCCCAGCTATTTTTGTTGTTGTTGTTGTTGCAGTTGTCATTGTTTTAGCTGGCCCAGGCAAGGTTCAAACTTGCCAGCCTCGGTGGATGTGGCCACCGCCCTACCCACTGAGCTATGGGCACCACCCATAGTCAGGAAACTTTAAACTGGAAAGGGCCGCCTCCCACCCCCTGCCTTATTACAGATTGGAAACTAGAGTCCAGGAAAGTTGAGCAGCTGAGTCTGCAGACAGCTCCTGATGTACAGGCTGGAGATGTGTCTCCCTGCCCTCTCCTCTGCTTGCTCTCGCCCATCCCCAGGCTACTGAGAAGGGCAGAAGAAGAGCAGAATCTGGGGTACATATGTCATTTCCCTTTTCTTTCAGATAACCACCAAAAAGGAAAAAGAAAAAAGTCTCACAACATCCTTTGCACTCTTGAGTTTCACACAGAAGTATAAGAAATGTCCTTGAACTTCACAACCAGACCACTCCCATCAATCTAGTGATCGAGTATAATCATGAAGCTTCAGTTTGCTTGGAAAACCCTTAAAATGTGATTTTAGTCTTAGGACTATTTTAAGATTTATAGTCTGAGTTTAAAAAGATTCAACCTTGCAAGGGAAATATGACCTTATATTTTGAGCATAGGCTTCCAAGCGCCAGGAAAGATGAGGCAGTCAAATGAGGAAACTCTGAGAAGGCCACAAATAGAACGTGGGCAGTCAACCCCCAATCAGAATTTCCCAGCAAAATGACTCCCTCTCTTAGTAGACTAGACAGCCGATAAATGTGAGGAAGGTGGAGGCATATGGAGAGAAGATCTAGAAAGAATATGTCCAGGAGACCCCAGACCAGGTCCCCTCATTGTAATGCTTTGCAGTCTCTGAGTCTGCCTGATGTCTGTGGCTTATAACTGGAGGCACCTTTGTCTCTAAGCTTCTGCTGCCACCAGACAGCTAGGTTGAAGATTTAGTGCAGTTACAGATGAACAGGGGTGTTCTGGAATGCATGTGTGTTCCTGGAATATATTACGCCTTCCATGACTTTCTTGGGTAAATCAGATGCAGAAGTAACCTGCAGAACAAGGGTGGCCAGGGCCACTGTCCTCTCTGCCACTTTCTTCTGCATAACCTGTTCCACTCTTTGCATCCCATATAGACCATTCCCAGCATTTTTTAATCTTGACCTAGAATAAAGAATTAACTTGAAATGCAAATGTGATGGGGCCTTTTCAAAAGTGCTGTAATCCATACCTTTGTACCTGTAAAATCACAGAAACTCAGGCTAACCTTCATGCTCTCTGAAGATCTCTCATGGCCCTCAGCTGGGAGAGATTTCAACGACAGGAACACTTCTCTTCTAATGGAATCCACAGGCGGGGCCCACATGTGTGGCCTCTGCGGCCAGCCCCAGCCTTCAGCTTCCCTCAGAAGCACCTAAGCACCCACTCAACACTGCCCCCTGAAACCCAAGACAGTAACCTCCAGAATACAGCTGGGCCTGAGGGAGAGTTAGTGTGCATCTGTTGTATGCAGCAAACCCCAGGGAGCACTGAGGTGGGCAGGGCAGGTCCAGGTTCTGGCCAGGCCAGCAGGACTGCCCACAGCAGAAGGAAGAAGCCAGGAGCAGTACTGCAGGAACCTCTCAGGAACCCTGGGAATGGCTGCACACCACGTGACTTGAGTGCCTCGGAAATATCCAGATGAGGCATTTTATATGACTGAGGCCGCTGCTTTGGTTCCTCTCTCACAATTATGCTTCTTCATTGTCTGATTCCACTCCACTTTCACAGTTTATTCCCAGCATTCAGTTCTGGTGGAGAGTTTGGGTGATTAGACAGGAGCCACGAGTGGTAGTCGTGTTTGTGACACTGCTCTCTCCCCACCGCCCCACCTTCCTCTCTTCTGTTACCAGCACCAGATTTTCACACAGATGCAAACTGTCTGCTCTTCTCTGATGCCACCCTCGGCTTGCATCAGGCTCCAGATTCTCACCCCAAGCATCCCCTCAGCCTCCCCACTATTTCCTCACCACTTTGGGTCCTCCTCAGCTCCCTCCTGGCCCATTAGCCTCCCTGCCATCCATGGGCAAATACCTGAGCCTGCATTTCAGGCTTCCCCACCTGCCCTCCAGATCTGCAGTCCCTGCACCCACCTGCCAGGCCAGTCCCAGCCACTACGGTCTGCCTAAAGAGCTCCCCGCCCCAGCCTGCTTCTCCCTAGCCTCTGCCCCTCACATCCCAGCTCGCATGTAGGGGGCTCTAATTCTCCTGAACAGAATTCCCCACACTTTGAAAAACCTCTAGGGAAAAGCAGCGTGGTGTAGCGTGGGTGCGCACTTTCGAGCCAGATTGGCTTGTTTCCTTCCTGATCTGTGGCTCCAGGCAAACACCACCACCAAATACCCATTTCCCCAGCGATGATCCAGTAGCTGCCACTGGTGTTTTGTGATGATGGAGTGACGCCACACAGGGTATTCAAGTTGTACTTATTGCTACACATTGCCACAAACTGCTCAGTGTTGTGACATTTAATGGGAAGGCCTGAGAGCTGACGAGCCACCTGTGCATCTCCCTTGGAGTCTGGCATGGCACGAGCAGGTGTCTCTACCAACCCAGTAGACGTATAATGTGAGCTACATGTGTAATTCTAAATTTTCTAGCAGCTACTTTAAGAAAGGAAAGAGGAAAGTAGCGGTTTGTTTTAATCATATGCCAAAATGTCATTCCAGCTTCTAAGGAAAAGAAAAACTGAGCTTTTGCATTCATTTTTTTTTCCATTCCAAGTCTTTATAAATCTAGTCTGTTTTGCATTTGTTTTTAACAGTACGTCTCCATCTGGACTAGCCACATTTCAGTGCGGCAGTCACGTGTGGCTTTTGGCCTCCACACTGGGCAGCGCAGGTCCCCACTGTGCTTGGGTAGAGGTGACCTGAATCTAAAGCATGAGAGGTGTGCAGCCTTCAGGCTGGCAGCCATCCTGTGACAGGGTGTGGTTACCATAGCATCTTGACATGACTCTCTTCCCAACTTTAAAAAGCCACAGACGTTTCTAAAAACCCCTGTGTGGGGCTTAGGGAAGAACTTCAGGGGCAGCTGCAGAGAGAAGAAATGGACACATGTTTTTGCTAGATCCTCAGTGTTTCAGCCAGAGACCATCTAGGGCAGCGGTTCTCAACCTGTGGGTCGCGACCCACAGGAACTATATTAAAGGGCCGCGGCATTAGGAAGCTTAAGAACCACTGGTCTAGGGAATGATAATGGAGGCATGCTCTAGGTCAGATCCCCACTGTCCTACCTTGTCAGCAGATCGTGGGTAGATGAGATACACACATGCCCCGACCTTTGTGTGCAAGCTGGAGCCCTGATGTTATTATATTTGTGCTACTAATATAATATTTCTACCCCCATTTTATTCAAAAATGCTGACAGTGTGGGTATATACGTGACACCAGCCTGTTCCAGAGAACCCATAGATTCAGAATTGTCAGGAGGAGACACACACACACACACCACGCAGTGTTCTAGGCTCCAGAGAGCTGGAGCAGAGCCCTGAGCCCCATTGTCAGGACGCTCACTGTATGTGGACTGGGTGAGGGAGATGGGCTGGGCACAGGGCCTCTGTTATCTCTTTGTCTTTCTGAATGTTCTTTATACCCCAAGGCTGAGGGTCATGGCTGTGAAGGAGCACGCCTGAAGTGAGAGCACTGAGAGCCAGGCCATCTCACGGTGGAAAACGGAGAGCGTGTCTGCTGGTGATAGCTGAATGTGCCGGGACATTTTTGGCTATTATTTCTTTTGGCAAGATCCACAAGCACTTTTTTTTTTTTAAATAATTAGGAAACAGGGCATAAATTGAATCTTCTGTAAAAACAAATGGCTTTAGATCATCTTTCATATCAGAAGGGGGAAAATGTGTAGGCTGTTGGGTATCCATGCTACCAGAGAAATCACATCTTCCATATGTTGCTTGGTTGGTTTTTCACGTCCTTTAAGAATACATTTTTCCAATACTTGTTATTATTTTAATTAATCAGTGAAATCAGCTAATTGGACTGTAAAATTATTAGTTGGCCGTTAGAATAGCTATAAAGGTAGTTTTAAATGTGAACTCTTTCAAAATTGTGCAGTGTAGGATTTATGTGAAATGATATTTTAATTATTTTGTTCATTCTTTGTGGGGAAAAGGAACTTTTTTTTTTTTTTTTTTGAGACAGAGCCTCAAGCTGTCCCCCTTGGGTAGAGTGCTGTGGCATCACAGCTCACAACAACCTCCAACTCCTGGGCTCAAGCAAGTCTCCTGCCTCAGCGTCCCAAGTAGCTGGGACCACACGCGCCTGCCACAACGCCCAGCTATTTTTTGGTTGCAGCCATCATTGTTATCTGGTGGGCCCGGGCTGGATTCGAACCCACCACCTTAGATATATATGGCTGGCCCCTTAGCCACTTGAGCCACAAGCACTGAGCCAGGAAAAGGAACTTTCTCCTGGTAGTTTTCATTGTGATTACTGGTCACTCATAATGATGTGTGCTTTTTCCTGCAGTAAAGAGTAGGCAAAAAAATAAATAAAAAGAATAAGCAGAATTTTCTACAGTATTACACGTGAATCTCCCCAATATTTTCTAAATTAGTTTGCATATTTATATTCTTAGTCCTCACAACAAATAGCTAATTGCTCCAATTAAATAATACCTCCGGTTTCCTAAACCCAATTCTAGTGTATTTTTAACTTCCTCTTTAAGAACCAGGAGATAATGGAGGGCGCTGCTAAGTATTTCTGAAGCAAATTTCACATTAGGATGTCCGTGCTGGAGCTTTGTCACGTTGATGGAGAGTGCTAATCCTCCGGCTGCTCATTTTCTCATCAGTCTTGCTACATCTGGGAGTTGGTGTATTTTTTGTTCATTACTTCCTGCCCTACCAAGATTCTTCCTGACCCATTAAATGAAACACTAGACAGACAAAGTGGAAAGAACATTGTTTTATTGCCACATTAGTGAGGCGAGGCGGAGCGCACACAGGTGTTATTAGCTAGTCTAAAGAAGGGTGCTTTTCGCTGGGAGTAAAAAACCCAAATTAATCATTTCATATCTAAGGCTTTTAAGGTTTGATTGAATCTTTTTCATTCAGTATTTATTAATCAGAGCTGGCTGCTCTGGCTGTACATAATCTTATGTTTACAACAGAAAGTGGGGAAGAGAAACCAAGGTTTGGGGACTTGCTTTGATGTTCAAAATGGCTAGTCAAACCCACGCCAAATGGAGTGACTCTTTGTGTTCCGTGGTGAAGCGCAGGATTAGAGGGATAATATAATGCATAGTGTGAGATAACAAAGCTCCCTTTGTGGGGGGCCCCTGAATGCCACATACTTAGCAAAAATAGAATCTTTCCTTTTTTCCGGTCAGGAATAACTTTGAACAAGTTTTTGAAGTTACCGAAATGAAAGCCTGAATTTCTATGATAGACTGGTATTGTGATTAATAAGACATCTCACTTGACCATAATAAGATACCACAGTCAGCCTGTCTACTGAAGTATTATATATTTTTAAACAATTTTACATAATTTGGCAACAGTGCTGCTTTCTATTCTGTATTCAGAGGAATGGGATCCTGGCGTGTTGGTGTAACACTTGTGATTCTGGGAGATGGAGCAGCAGGAGGGTTCCTCTCTCTCCATAGGAAACATGGTGGTTTCAGTGCGCAAGGCGGCAAACTGTGCTGAACAACCTCCTGAAAGATCCAGAACATTGTTCTGACCCTCCCCCTGTAGTTACTGACCTTAAAAAGACACCCTCAGTCTTTTAAAAAGGCACGAAGGGGAGGTATTACTTAATAAACTAAGTCTGACAGGTAGGAAATGAGAGGGCGATCTAAAAACAAATGTGGTATATAAAACATGTCCATCAGCAGGTATTTCTGAGTACACATCATGTGCCTGCATATGTCACAGACATGGGAAAGAATCGATGGTGGCATGGCATTTTAGAAAAGTACAAATGCCTTTCATCCTTTAAAAAAATCAACTTGTAGGACGCTGGCCCCATATACCAAGGGTGGCAGGTTTGAACCCGGCCCCTGCCCCAGCCAAACTGCAACCAAAAAATAGCCGAGTGTTGTGGCAGTGCCTGTAGTCCCAGCTACTTGGGAGGCTAAAGCAAGAGAATCACCTAAGCCTAAGAGCTGGAGGTTACTGTGAGCTGTGACGCCACTGCACTCTACCAAGGGCGACAAAGTGAAACCCTGTCTCTTAAAAAAAAAACATGAACTTGTAGAACCTCAAACCTATAAAACAATTAAGTAAGGAAGTTAATTCATTTGGGGCAGTTTGACTCCTTAAGGTATTATGTCAGGTACACAACACCTGGCACAGAGTAAGGCCACAGTAAATCACGTTGTGACTATTTCTATTGGTTTACGAACTATATTGTGTCCAGTCCCACGCAAATGTCATGGCTAAGAGGAAACTGGAGAATGACCTACAACTCCCCTGGTCATTCTAAATGTCTAGGAAGAAGGAAGAGCACATGAAACTCTAGTAACAGCACAGACAGTCACGGGAATCCTCAAATCGGGGAAGTAGCTTCTTGCCAGACGTAGATCTTACACGTAGCCACAAGTGGAAGCAGAAACAACAAAAACAGGTTTTTCTACCAGCAACCAGAGAATTTCTAGGCATCACCTCCAGGACCCGACATGCTGAAGAACCACCCTTGTTCTTAGTCATGTTTTCACTGAAGTTTGTGACATATTTCCTTGGGTATATCTGCTTTTTTACTTATAACCTGTAATATGATAGGCTTTACTTTCCATAAACCTTGGCTTGCAGTTAACTTTCCTGGAATACATTTATGCTGTGAAGAGAAAGTAGCTTATTGGGGCCGGGGGAGGTGGTGCACACCTGTAATCCTAGCAGTTTGAGAAGCCGAGGCCAGAGGATCACTTGAGCTCAGGGGTTTGAAGTTCCACTGAGCTATGGTGACACCACCGTACTCTAACCCAAGTGAGAGACCAAGACCCTATCTTTAAAAAAAAAATCACTTTTTGGAAAATGCAGCTCTGCCTCTCAGTGTTGAATTTTGTGGAGTGATAGATTCAAAAGGCTTTGACAGAAAGAGAATTTGTGCCAATGGCATTGGGAATCAAATGTTATAAAACTGTCTGCAGAGGAGGTTAGGAAATGAACCTTTCTCCATCCCTGGTCCCTGGGGTTGGCTCATGCCACCAGAGGCCCCACCGGTGAGCATGTAAGCCTCAAGTTGGCCTCATTAGCAGACAGTGCTAAAGCTGTGTTTGTGGAGGTACCTATCACCACCCCCCCCCCCACTATGCTGCAACCCACTCTTCTCACTGCCTTCTCCTCTAACCTAGTCAGGAGATACCACCAAAGAATTCTCACTCTTAGCTCTTGGGACCCTTCTGTGGTCCTCAGTCCTCCGACACCTTTCCCTACAACAGTGCTTATTAAATGTGTTTGAGATTTGAAACAGAAGCAGTGAGCCCAATACTAAGTGCAGATAAATAATGGAGCTTCTCGGGGTCGCTGGGCATGGGGTCTGCATCCTGCTGCTGGTTCTCCCCAACTCCCCATGTGGTCGCCCCTGGGAATCCAGCAAAGCTTTCCAGAATCCAGAGAGCCCAATTTAAAAGCCTTGCTCCACAAAATTGTATAGAGAAAATAGCCAGTTTTGTAAGCATCCCTGGAGAAAAATTCAGACTGTAGAATTTAAGTTCTTTTCAGAAGCACCTGCATGCAGGGGTGTCCAACCTTTGGTTTCTCTGCACTGTAGTGGAAGAAGAGGAATTATCTTGGGCCATACATTAAATACAGAAACACTAACAAAAGCTGATGAGCAAAAAAAAAGAGGTCTGTGCATAATTTTCATGATATCCACAACAGAAAAGCAAAAAAGTCCTCTCATAATTTATATGCAGCCTATAGGCTGCAGGCTAGACACCCTGATACAATGTGTGCTTCTTTCATACCAGGACCCTACCTGGGGTGTATCACAAGGTGGGTGTGTAAGTGAAGGTCTGTCTTGGTGAACAGAAGAACAGAATGAGTATTCTGAGATAAAGCAAAATCTCTACTTTTCCTGATTCTCAACTGTCCCCCACCCCCACCCCTGTCCTGTGCCCACCCCTCTTTAAGGGAGAATTAGTCCAGACCTAACTCTATGGGGCACTGCTGAGGCCGAGGGCCTGAAAGTCTATAGTTACAGTGGGGTAGGAACAGAGAACAGGGGCAGGCCCCTGGGGAACACGGGAAACCAAATCAGTGAGGGACAGGCGTCAAAGCCAAGTAGAAGAGGAGAATGGTGGACACAAGTGAGGAGCAGAACACTGGACCCAGGAGAGGCCATAGTTTAGGTTTGGAGCAGACGGAGTCCCTGTCAATTAGGGCTAATATAGCTTTGTTTCATTTCTAAAGCTTCAGGATCTCTAAATGTTGATGCGATTTTTGAAATTCCTCTTTTTTAGGAGTTCTTTGGAATTTATCCTCATGTGATGCTGTAAAGATGACAATCATTCGAGATGCTCTCTCAACCTTAACAAACACTGTGATTGTTCCACATTCTGGATGGAATAACTCTTCTTTTGATGATGATCATAAAATTAAATTTCAGACTTCACTAGTTCTGCGTAACACGACAGGTTGCCTACGGTAAATTCTTTATTCTTTTCAATTAATTCTGTGATTAAATAGTATATGTCATAGGTAAATTGACTTTCGGAGGACTGACTTTATTTTGTTAATAACTGTCTGGGTTTCCAGTTTTATTTCAAAGTTCAGGCCGCTGGACTTTGTTATTTTATGAGAAAAATACTATGAATACAGCTTGGTGGCCTCAAAAGAGCTATCTTATAAATGACTCTTCTGTGAATTACTCCGAAAGGCCTTCTCAGTCTAAGATTACTGCCAAAATTCCAGTGTTTTTTACTTTGACAGCATTTTTCTGGTTATCACATTCTGATTGCTAATGTGTTTTCAGCCTAGTTTTTGTTTAAATTCAATATGTGATGGTTAAAACCTTTTTGCTTTTAAAGGGGTGTAAAAAAGTATGTGATTTAGACAATCATTGGTTTTTAATCTTATTTTTAAAAAACTGGAAAGGAGCCCAAATTCTACTTTTTAGTTATTACTCTTAGCATTTAAGATCTATAAAGCTTCTCTCACATGCACACAGTACAGCTCATTATTTGCTGTTAACACTAATCAACTCAATTTTGACCCCATTTGCCAGGCTTATCTTGCCCTGGGAGTTGGAAAGAAAAGGCTTGGGGCATGGTGACAGGGAAGCAGCCTCAGGCAGTCCCTCAGTCCTCCTTGGAGCTTCAGTTTCCTGGTCTTTGGGATAAGGCCCATAGTACCACCTCAGAGCCATGAGGAGTCAGCAGGTGCATGCGTCACAGAGGGAGCACTCACTCAGGGTCATTTAGCCATTCTGAATGGCTAACC
This sequence comes from Galagoides demidoff, assembly GCA_963574575.1. Taxonomy (NCBI): domain Eukaryota; kingdom Metazoa; phylum Chordata; class Mammalia; order Primates; family Galagidae; genus Galagoides; species Galagoides demidoff. Next base: position 13,184 of record CAUYQV010141621.1, read on the forward strand.
ATCTCTGGGACAGAGAGCTTGAGAGAGAGGGAGGCACCGTACAGCTGCTATGGAGCCTTCCAACACTGGGACATGTGGCCCTTGGGCCCTGTCGGGGGAAGATGACAGGGTGGGGGGGTGATGAGAGTCAGGATCCTAGAAAACAGGCCAACCCCTTTCCACTCAGGTGCCCACACAGGTGGGCCATGTGCCCTACTAATCATCTGAGGAAGCAGCAGCATCTCATCCTCCCCAACCAGGACCCACAGAGGTGTGGTCGCTCCTCAAGCTGGCTGGGCTTCAGGGAAAGCCCTGGGGCAGGACACACCCTGTAAATAGTTGGTGAATGCCATATATTTGAAACCAATGATGGGCAAGGCAGACGAGGTCTCCGATCTAATGGGAACACATTCTCTTGGGAAAATAGACAAATAAGGAAACAAAATAACAGTATGTGCCATAAAAATAAACAGGGCAATGTAAGGGTTAATGGTCTCTCAAGGAAGTGAAACTTGAACCCACACCTGAACTACCACTAGAGCCACTCAGTTGAGGGTTGGGGCTCAGGACAAGTGTTCCAGGCTAGGGGAACCATTTGTGTAAAGGCTCTGGGGCAGGAATGAGCTTACGGCTGTAGCTTAGGGAAACAAGGGAAGAGTGGTACCAGATGATGTAGGACTTTGTAAGTCAGGTGAAGGAGCTGGCATGTTATTCCAAGTGCTGTGGGAAGCCATTAGGTGGTTCTGAGCAAAGGAATCTCAGGACTGGTTTCTGGCTGGGAGACTGGGTATGGGCAGAAATGGAGACAGGAATATCGGGCCATCACAGTGACCCAGGCAAACTGAAAGTGGCCTAGACCAGGGTCCTACCTAGACGTAGGCAGATTCGGTTATTTTGTGGAGAAGGAGCTGACAAGATTTGCTAATGGATTGAACATAAGGGATGAAATCAGGATAAGACCCAGATCTTTAGCTGGATCAAGTGGAAACATGAAACTAATGATGAAATGAGGGGGAGGTCAGGGGAACAGCCGGAGGGGTGAACGGCAGAGAGTATTGACCATGCCCCTTTTGAGAAGTCTGATTAGCTAAACATGTGGTAATGTCAAGAAGATTACTGGATAAATGAGTCTGGGAAAGGTCAGGGCTGCAGGTAGACATTTGGTTGCCCCAGGTGCTTAGGTCATGTTCAAGCCAAGCAGCAGGAGGCACCTGGGAGAGGACAGGGATAGAGGAGAGTGCTGGGCACTCCCAGAGGCCCCTCAAGGCAGGGAGGCTCCCAGATCCCTGCAGAGGAAGAGTGAGCCATTGAGTGCTGCTCAGAGACCACACAGGTTAAGACAAAGAGGGACGGCAGGGACAGTGCCTTTCCTCAGAAAAACAAAGAGGAAAAGTTAAGTCATTCTAAATCCCCCTTATCTCGTCTAACAGAGTTAGCCTAGAACCCTCGTTATTGGGACATAAAGTAGATCCTAACTTGGTATCAATTTATAAAAGCAAATTGAGATCAAAAGTTACAGTACAGATGAGACCCAAAACAATTTTCAGTATTTTTTTATAATTAAAAAGATGAGAAAAATTTTAACATAAGCAAATGTCCATGTTTAACATGAAACTTTTATACAACAAATGACGTTTCCTTTGTTCATTCAAGAAACATCTAATTGCCTACTGTATGTAAAACATTGTAATAGGTGCAGGGAACTGCAAGGACCATATGATCTAACAAGGGAGGCAAACAAACCGTGTCTAACCCTAACTCACACCGCAGCTAACACGCATGTACCTTGTAGGTGGCGGGATTTCCTCCTCACAACAACCCTACCTAGGAGTCACTGTTATTTTCCCCTCTTTACACATGAGGAAGCTGGGGAGGTTGAGCCCCTGAATAATTCCATCAGGGGTTGACATTAGCGGTCATGAGTGAGGTGCAGTTACAGCAGGGTTAGCTTTCCATTTCCGCGGGTGAGAGGGAGCTGGCCATTACTGTGAGCTCCACAGTGCCTCCCCAGACCGGCAGCAGTGGCTGCCAGCTGCTGTCTGTTCTCTTCACGCCGTTGAGGTAAGAGTATGTGGCCCCTGAGTAAGCTCAGCTCAGCTCAGCGGCTCGCCTGGTCTCCTTTAGGAACCTCAGCTCCGCAGGGGAGGAAGCGCGGAAGCAGATGCGGTCGTGTGAGGGGCTGGTGGACTCGCTGTTGTACGTGATCCACACGTGTGTGAACACCTCCGATTACGACAGCAAGGTCAGTGCCTGCCTGCCGCCGGAGGGTGCCGGGCAGACGACGACAGCCGCCTAAGGCAGCCATTCTCTGATGTTCTGGAGCCTCTCCTCCCCAGGAGGCTACACTCCAAATCATAGGGCAGGTCTAAAAATTACAGATTGACAGGGTCATGGTGACTTAAGAAAATAGCCCTAGAACCAAGCGAACAGAATGACTCAGTGTGGTAAAGAACTGGTGCCGGCCTAGCCTTCTTTGTGGTTCTCCTGGCTCCCTCTCAAGGAGATTGCCCTACCGCTATTTCCTCCACTTCTGTATCTCCCCACCTAGGAATCCGATTTGAGTGTCTGCTCAGTAAAAGTAGACACTGAGTAGGCTGCTCAGTAGAAACCCCCAGCCTCTGTGCCCTTGTTGTCCCAGTGCTGTCTGTAGCCCCCACCCCAGCACTACCTGTGACCACACCTCTCTGTACCCCTCCTGCTGTGCCCTCCCCTCCTGTTCTCTATTCCTCCCCAAACAGAGCATTCTGCACATCATTTGTCAGGTGTGATGATCATCCAGGGTTTTATTTAGGGGCTGAGAGGTGGGAAGAAACAGAGAGGAAGGACTAAAAGTCAAGAGTTCAGGGCAGGCCAAAAACAAAGGTGTTGGGATGGGATGGGGTTGGTAAGTCTTGCATTGTAAAGATGAGTCTGAGAGAACAAAGAGTGATGAGTGGTGGGCCCAGGGGAGAATGTGGGCAGAAGTTCAAGGTAGAAGCCAAGTTTTTATTGGAGCCTCATTGAACCAAAAGATCTACAGATAAAATTGAGAGGCATAAGCAGATTGGAAAAGGAGGCTTGCTAGATAGGCAAGTGCTGAACTTGGTTTTAGACACTCAATTGAAGTGACAGCTGGCTTCCTAATTAGAGATATGGTACAGACTTTAAGGATCAAAAGACCATGTACAGAAGTCAACAGAGAAAGAAATCACTGAATATTCCTCAGGGGGTAGACTTGGGAGATGGAAAAGAAGGCGGAAGCCTGGGAGTAGGACTGCCCTGGGAGGAAGTTGACGGATCTGTTGTGCTGAGGTTCTGGCATGTCGGGTACGGTCTGCCCCTGCAGCAGACTGAAGCAGAATCTACTGCAAGGCTAGAGCCCTGCCGTAGTCAGGATAGTATCCAGATCCCAGCAGGACGGAGGTTGGCTCTGCACCCTGTCTTTGGGTATCCCCAAAACTCTAGAATTGTAATTCATTCTTTGGGTAGTGTTAGGTTTTCATAAATAAAAAGCAATTTTCATATTCTCCATTGATCTCCTCTCGGTTGTGTTCAGTACAGAAGCGCTGTGCTCTTAACATGCAGAGATGAGTTTAATTATGCTCCATGTTGGGTTTCAGACCGTGGAGAACTGTGTGTGCACCCTGAGAAACCTGTCCTATCGGCTGGAACTGGAGGTCCCTCAGGCCCGGCTGCTGGGACTGAACGAGCTGGATGACTTGCTGGGGAAAGAGTCTCCCAGCAAAGACTCTGAGCCAAGCTGCTGGGGAAAGAAGAAGAAAAAGAAAAAGAGGACTCCACAAGAGGATCAAGTTAGCATTTTATTTGATATGTTTGATAAAGTTTCATTTTTCTGGGAGTGATAAATCACATACTTCACAAGAAAAAAAATGTTCTGCATAGACAGAGCTGAGGCCAGCAAAGATGAATGTTTTTATGTGTGGGAGATCATACTGACTTTGCTTCCATTTAATGTCTTTCAGTGGGATGGAGTTGGTCCTATCCCAGGACTGTCGAAGTCCCCCAAAGGGGTGGAGATGCTGTGGCACCCATCAGTGGTAAAACCATATCTGACTCTTCTAGCAGAAAGTTCCAACCCAGCCACCTTGGAAGGCTCTGCCGGATCTCTCCAGAACCTCTCTGCTGGCAACTGGAAGGTAGGATGTCTCCCACTTGCCCATCTGCTTTCTGTCTTTCCATTCAGCTCAGCTGTGATGAAGTAAGGGGCACGGTTGTTTAGAGTATACCTGTGAAAGGGATGGAGGAAAGGAAGGGAGACAAGCAGCTTCTGTGTTATCCAAAGATGAATGCGACATCTTCCCGCCCCATGGGAAACTGAAGGCCGGTGGGTGAACAGGGCCTGACTGCGCAGTGCACAACCCAGGATGTGTGTGCTGCAGGATCTTGAAGAGGGCATCTAACCTCACTAATCAGGGCAAGGGGAAGCCAAGAAAGGGAGGGCAAAGAGGTGGGCAGGTTTCCTGAAGAAGTATGCTGCCTGAGTTCAATCTTTGAGGATGAGAAAACTTAACGCCAGCAGAATCTGAGGTTGAGGGTACAATCCAGATAGCAGGACAGCAGGAGAAAATCCTTGAGGCAGAGAGGACAGTGTGGGTTGAGCCTAGCGTCTCTCTGCCCTTAACATCATCCGTAAAATGAAAGTAATTTAATACCTACATTATGAGATGGTTGGTTTTAAGGATTAAATGAAATGATAGCTTGAAGGAACCGAAGGCAATTCGCAGTACATAAATACTTATAAATATTTGTGTTGTAGACCAGTGTTCACCTTCAGCTTCTGAGACCAAAGGATTACTTGACAATAATAGAAAAGATGGTAATTGAAATACATGTGATTTGAGTTGTTTAGAACTTCATGTCTGGGATCATTAAGTGAATGAAATTTAGATGCCAAGCTAGCTAAAAATATAAACATTATATACAAGTGATTTCAAAAATGTCTAAAACAGTGAGTCAAAATATTGGACCCTCATTAAGAAAATGAGATAATCATAGCCACAGATTTTATCAAATCAGAAGCCATTTGGGGAGCAGTGATGACGATGGTGTGCCAGAAGGGAGGTGCTCAGGGCTGGGCTCTGCTGGTCGGTCTCCAAGTGAAACAGGAGTTGGTTCTGTTGTTACACGTTTCAGAGAGAGAAATTGGTAAAACTGCCCCAGGACTTTACTTACAGCAAGTCATCTACTCCCCCTCCTGTAGATTTCATTTGATTTGAAAAATAGGAGTACTCATTTCATATGAGGAATGATCATCAGATCTTCTAAATGCATCTTTTCCTCTTATTCATACTATTAAAATAATCTATTCTCTTGGTATTCAAGAAACTAGATGGTCAATCACATATTCTACTGTTCAAAATAATATGAATACAAAGGGCTGGTATATCTGTATCTTCACATCTTGGCCACAGCAAGAAAGTATTAGACGTTTAATGAACAACGTCTTTCAATTCTCCTAAATATTGAAAGAGGATTTGCGTTGGTAAAAATGCCGATTTTTCAAACCATATTAAAGATCCATTTTCTCATGTTAGTTTTTTTTTTTTTTTTTGGTGGTTTTCACTGATGACTTAGCCCTCATTTCCAATTCATGTAATGCACAAACTGACTCACTGAACAGAGTTGCCTCATAGTCACAAAAGAATTACTTGACTGCAGATTTTTAAAAAAAACAACCGCAGCTAATCTTGAATGAGAATGCATTTTGCACACAAATATACTTACTTTTTTGCCAGTCTGTATGAATTATGATGCTTGGTGTTTCTGGAGATTTCCCTTTCTTCTGAGGCAAGGGATTTTTCCAGGCCATCTCTTTGACAGGTTACTGAACACTAAATGTTTCGGGGACTATGGGGGGGATTGGCTGGATGGAGACAGGTATTCCCTCAGTGTGCATTGATGGTTACTGTCTCTGCCACCTATTTATAGGCTCTAGGCCTGGCATGGGGCCAACTGCAGAGGAAAAAACACGATCCTTCCTTAATCATGTTTATGTATCTGAGAAAGAAGGTAATCACTGCCTTCTCTTTTCCGCACAAAAATATCTGGCAGATGGTGGTTTGAGATTTTCAGGCTCTGGGATTTCTTTTTAAATCAGTCATCATTTCTTTTTAAATCAGTCGTCCCAGCCTATCTTTCTCCCAAACTATAGTTTTCTCTTTACTGACGCCACAGATTTAATCTTCAATTGGAAAGAAAACATTTAATCTATTAGTTCATCTTCTGGAAACATTTCTTTTTTTAGACAACAGTAACACAGGAGAGTGGAACTTTGATTTATATTATTTATTGCCTTATTTCGCTCACTAGTTTGCAGCATACATCCGGGCAGCTGTCCGAAAAGAAAAAGGGCTACCCATCCTTGTAGAACTTCTGAGAATGGATAACGATAGAGTCGTCTCTTCTGTGGCAACTGCCTTGAGGAATATGGCACTAGATGTCCGCAACAAGGAGCTCATAGGTATGTTCTGGAGACAAGGAGAACGGTTACTATAGTGTTTATAAAATGCTTCTTTGGATTAATAAATATGACATTTAAAATCATTAACAGCTGAGCCCTAGTCCTGCGTCTCTTGGCACATATCGGTGCCCCTGCTTTACAACCATGCTTTTTCTGCAGGAGGCAGGCTTCACTCGTTAAACACTGATGGAGAGAAGGTACATTTTCAGAAAAGCCAGCAATTTCAGTTGTACTGGTAGATTTGGTGTCTCTTTTTCCCAAGAGAGGTTTATTTCCTGAGCAACAAAAAAAGTTTTCATTCTCCTTTCCAATTTTTAGACTGATACCTGCTAATTCACCAATAGGACCAGGTTCTAAATGAAAAAAGAATCATGTGAGTGTTTCATAGCTTTTACCTCTCAGATCTCTGTAAATGCTTACCTTAGGGCAGAGCCATGATCCCAAGGCCATCTCTTCCCTCCCAGGGTTCCAGGGAAGGAAGATTCTTAGGAGGCTCTCACTTTTGTACAAGGGAGCCCGGGCACACACATGCCTGAAGGAAATGGGTGCCTGAATGGCGTTTGCACCCTCAGTACCTTGCTTGCCTACAGGACGTTGCCACCTCCCGGGCACGACCCTACATAGATATCTGAGCTTCAATCCTGGCTGCACATTGGCCTTGCAACCCAGGGTGCCCTGTATAACCTGACCCAGCCTCAGTCTGTTCATCTAGATTGAAAATGAAAGGGAGCTGGCAATGGTTACTGTCCTAACATTGGGTTTGCCATGAAGAGGAACTGAGAGAGAGCGTGAGACAGCCCCCTGCACCCCACCACGCTCCGTGCCAGTGCCACAGCTGGTGACAGGTTGGGAGAGGGAGAGGAACTGGGACAAGATCTTATGTGGACTCATGTGATTCTGTATTTAACTTAGGTTAAAATATGTCTGCCATGAGAGAGGGAAGGGAGAGAGAACAAGGGCAGTGATATTTACCATAAAGAGTTGTGGTGAGAATGAAATGGGAAAGCCCTTCACACAGTACCTGGCAGAATTGCTATTTTAAATTGTTGCCATATTAACCGGCTCTTAACACACCTTTCCTTTGAGCCAAATCTTCTCCCACACAGAGGAAAGAGGGGAGTTCCTCCCTGCCCTGTTCGTAGTCCAGCTCATGCCTGATTCTAGTAGATATGCTATAATTCTCAGTTTCCTACACTTCTTAAGAAAAATCCTTAAGGTGCCTAAAAAGGAATTTGTTTTTAAGTTTTTTTTTTTTTTTACATTTATATTGTTTGAACTTCTTATAAGAAGCACATGTAATTTCAGCATTCTTTTTCTTTTTTATTAAATCATATCTGTGTACATTAATGCTATCATGGGGGTACAGAGTGCTATTGCAATACACAATTTGAAATACTTTCATCCAACTGGTTAACATAGCCTTCATGTCTTTTTCTTAGTTATTGTGTTAAGAGATTTATATTCGGCTCGGCGCCTATGGCTCATTTGGCTAAGGCGCCAACCACATACACCTAAGGTGGCGGGTTTGAATCCCTAGCCCGGGCCCGCCAAACAACAATGATGGCTGCAACCAAAAAATGGCTGGGCGTTGTGGCAGGCGCCTGTGGTCCCAGCTACTTGGGAGGCGGAGGCAGGAGACTC
>CAUYQV010141626.1:0-27059 GCA_963574575.1 Galagoides demidoff
ACTGGGACCGCAGGCGCCCGCCACAACGCCCGGCCATTTTTTGGTTGCAGCCATCATTGTTGTTTGGTGGGCCCGGGCTGGGGATTCGAACCTGCCACCTTAGGTGTACGTGGCTGGCACCTTAGCTGATTGAGCCACAGGCGCCGAGCTGCTTTTTGACATTGACCTGTGCATTCCCAAATACAGAACGTGTTCCTGTTAGGTTCTGCTTTGATTTCACAGCAGTTCTTTTAGGAAGCACTGCTCCCCTTGCCCCAATGCACATGCAAGGTGATTCCATGTACACAATCTTTATGATGTTTTTCTCTTCTGCATTCTTATAACCGTCTCTCTCATCCTTCTCCACTGCTCCATCTCACCAGCTATCAGTTAGCTGTAGTTGTGTAACAAAAGGCCCCAAAATCCAGTGGTTTCAAATAATGATTTATTATTTCTCATGATTCTGAGGGTTGACTGGGTTCAGCTGAGTGGTTCTCCTGCTCCCTATAGCTGAGCTCACACATGAGTCTGTATCTCTGAGCCCCAAATGATCAGTAGTCTAGCGTGAGCTTCTTTACATGGCAGCTGACTTTCAGAGGGAGAAGTAGAAGCTGCCAACTCTCTCAAAGCCTGCCTTCTACAGTCAAAGCAAATCACAGGTCTGCCCAGATCTGAGGGGAGGGGAAATGGTCTCCACCCCTTGATGTGAAGAGCAGCTTGTACACAGATGGTTGGGAGGAATTGTTAGTGGCCATATCTGGAGCCTAACTACCCTCCCTCCCCTGCCTCAGCTGCAGCTTTATCACACAGCAGCCTCCTAACAGTTCTGCTGCTTCCTGCCTCTCCTCCATTCGTCAGTCAGATGAATCACTTCAGAGTCCAAATCTGACCATGTGACTATCTTACCATCCTTCTGCGGTTTCCATTGCCCCTTGACTTAAGTCCAAGATCCTCAGTCTAACATATCCATCTCCAAAGCACCCTTCAAGCCGCATAGCTTGTTAATTTCCTACTGCTTAAGCCTCACACCAAAGTATTGATTGTTTGCCAAATGTGCCTTGATTCTTTATGCTTTCATGTAAGGTACAGGCTCTTCCCTCAACACAGAACTTAATCCCCTAACTTTACAGCGCATTTCTCTTCATGCCTCAGGCTTCTGCTCAAAGGCCACACCACTGCAAAGCTGCCAAAGTCAATTCTTCTACAGATTCTAGTACTGTGTAAGTCTCGTTAGTCCAGATTACACTAAAGTGCAGTTGCCAAAGTAATGTATTTCATCACTTCTAAGATTCTCCACGTGTTTCTCTCTCTGAAATTGGGGTGCCTTTCTATAAGCCATGACAGTGTCCCAGTTAACAGGTTACCATTGCTTGTGCATCCTGGAAGTCGATTGTTACTCCTAGAAGCTTGACCAGACAACTGCAGCCCCTCAGGGTTCTAATCACAAAGGCCATTTGAGGAGGGAGCATGATTAGGCTGGGGTTTGCCTGCAAGTTTTCTGTTGACTTTTTCTGGTAAGACTAAGGAAGACTAGAATGAAAACTTGCAGCAGCTCAGAATAAAATCCCAGAGATGGCAATGGAGCCCTTTCTGAAGACATGCAGCATCGTTATGCTCTCGATGTCATAGATGATGGTGTTATATGAAAAGAAAACAGCCACCAACCTCTCTGCATAGAAAAGTCATTCAGAATAGTTGGATTCTGAATATGAAGTTTTAGAGACCTTAAGCAATTAATTTTGCTTATCTTTTTCTTTTTATGTACATGCTCAAGAGAAAGATATGATTAACCCCCCCTACCATGTCTAATTAAGTTGGATAGAGCTCTTTTGATGAGAATTAAATAAAAATTCTCTGATAAAGGCATTGTATCTTAGTTTCATGGCAGCAATTTTTCTTATTAGTACAAAACATGATGATATGTCTAATAATTGATGTTATCATATACTAAAGGAAATGTGGTAGTTATTTGTACAAGTATCAGAATTCTCTCAGCCCATTGAGTGCCCCCAGGGCAGGAACTATACCATTTATTTTTATAGCCTCAAAATTAGGTATCCATAAGTATTTTTCAAGTGAATGAATTTAATTGCACTTCCATAGGAAGAAATGGAAAAGAATGAGGCTCAGGAAGGTGATGCTTTTTGCCCAAGTTCATGCTGCAGAACTGGGATTTGAACTTGAACGTCAAGATCAGTGCTTTTTTCCACAGCGTGTATCACTTACAATGTTTTCAGTTATGAGAAACAGAAGACCAAACTTGGAGTACGGACAAAGCAAATCATTGAATGCTCATAAAGTAAGAAACCTGGAGTTGGGAAAATTCCAGGGTGGGTTATTTGATCATCTTTTGATGAATAACTTCATCAAAGAATTGGTTTCTTTCCATCTTTCCTCTTGACATCCTCTGTACGTCAACTGTTTCCTTCATCATCACAAAATGGCTGCAGCCACTCCAGGTCTCTCTCCTTAAGTTCAAAGATCTCTACAATGAAAGATCTAGAAGATGTCAGAAGTCCTCCAGTACATCCCTCCCTGTTTCATTAGCTGGAATTGTGTCCTATGCCCGTTCCTAAACAATCATTGGCCAGAATGACCCCAGCTGGCTTACTATTCACAACACACTCATCTGAGCCTGTGATCTCCTGAAACCAGACAAAATCAGGCTCCTGTAAGCCAGGGAGAGGAAGAATGATATCAGATAGTTAAGCCGTAAAGAAGGCCACACTATGCTCAAGCCTGCTGTGCATCCTAAGAGGGCTCACGTTTTTTGAGAAAGAACAGAAAACATCTTCATAATTAGAGCTCTTTGCTAGCGTCTCTGCTTTCCTTCTGTGTCCAGGGAGTTCTGGTGAGGCCTGCCCCAGGGGACCGAGCTGTCACTCTCTTGTGCAGGCCTCCTGAGCAGGGCAGGAAGGAGCACTTTGCTCTCTCGGGCTCAGGCATTTTAGAGTGAAATCTTCATTTCCCCCTCACTCTGCTGCGCAGTCTTGGAGGTCAGGCTTGTCTCTCTCCTTCCTTATCTCTCTGCCTCCCACACTTGACAAGGGAAGGTTTTACTTTCCTTCTCTGGTTCAGATAACAGGTGATATGTGAGGCTCGACTTCTTTAAGGTGACTGATTGGGGTTTTATGTGAATATATTTTAAGGGTTTCAAGATTAAACTTTTCCTCTGCCGTGTAATTCACTTTGGAGATACGACTTCATGCTCATTTTATTTCATGGCAGACTCCTTCTGCACACAACCTCCTGGACTATTCTGGATCTTTCTGGATCTTCCCAGGAAGTGGTATACAGTGCTGGTTACAAGCCCAGTTTTAGACTCAGACCTGAATTCAGATCCCATCACTGGTACTTGCCGCCTGTGTGAATTTGGATGCATGGCTTCTGCCTCTGACTCTCAGACGCCTCAGGTGGGGCTACGGATGGCCTGTACCCACAGCACTGTTGGGAGCATCAAATGATTTGCTGCCACTCTCTGCAGGGGCACTGAAGGCAGCTTTCTCAATTGGCTTGGTAGGGGAGGGGGTGCACAGCTCCCACAGGAAAAAGGTCTCCCCCCTTCCCTCCTGCCTACTTTTGTCTCTTTTTTCACATTTTTCATCAAATATTTATTGACTTCTGTTATGAGTGAGACACTGTGCTAGGAATTAGGAATAGAATACAGTGGAGAATGAGACAGACATGGTCTCAGCTCTCTTGGGATTTATATGTATATAGGTAGGGAAGTTTAAGGACAAGGGCAAGTAAGGGTGCTGCAAGGGAAATGTGGGTGCTATGATAGGGTAAAACAGGGAGCTCATCGGAGACCCAGAATGGGAGAGCAATAGTTGGGGAAGATCTCTTGGGGTAGTGATATTTAAGCTGAGCCTTAAAGGATTACGGGAGTGAGTAGAGTTGGGAAGCGTATTCTGGGCAGAGGGAACAGAATGTGCAAAGGTGCAGAGATGACAGTGGAGCATGCCCAGACCAACAGAAAGAAATCCAAGGTGGTTGTATGGGAGAGGTGTGAGGCTCAATCAGGGAGGATGTTTTGGGTCTCATGAAGGAGTTAAATTATAGTTTAAAAGCATGAGGATCAATCGATTAAAGGGTTTAAGCAGGAACACGATCACATATGCATCCATTCTACAGATTTATCCTGGTTCCTCAAGTAGAATGGATGAAGTGTGGGTAGTGATGAGAGGAGCTGGGAGAAGTGAGGAGCTGTTGCAGTGGTCCAGGTGAGAGTGATGGGCATGTGCCCAGGACAGAGGTGGTTAAATATTATGGGAAGGACGGTCTGCTAATTGGGAACTGGGCTTAGAGACCACTTTTGCTTTCAGCTTCTCATCTGTCCTTGGCTTGCAGTCGGCAGGACAGGCTGGATTTTGGGGCCAGGAAATCCCTGTTGGATTCTGAGATCCATACACTCTGCTAGGGTCCCCCAGGACTTCTTGTAGTGTGAAGGGGTTATTGTTTACCAAGTGAAGGTCATATTTACCTTCAAGGTTGAGCTAAGTTGACATGGTACCAACTAGTATCAGTGTGTGTCTCTTTGTGTGTGTTCTGGGCACTGTGTGCCAACAGCTCGATGACTTTGAGCCTAACTTGCTTCATCTGGAAAATGGGAGTTCTTTCCATACAGGATCGCCATGAGAGCAACATGAGGTAGTGGCCGATGAAGGGCTGGCCTGGTGCTTGCTACCCAGCAGGGGCTGTTATGATGGTGGATGCTGGAGCTGAGCATGTGTGTATCTGTACTAGGGAACTAGAATGACACCCTTCCTGTAGTAACTGTAAAATAATCACATTTTGTCCTGGAAGCTTGTAATGATCGAAAGACAGACTCCAACCCATAGCACTTGGGAGACATGGAGTGGGTTAGAAAGACCATTGAATAAGGTTTGAGAGCCTTAGGTTCTGGCCTTAGATCTGTCTCCATGCCATGGTATGACTTAGGGTTAATCCCTTCCCTGTCTGGTTTCAGTTCCCTCATCTAAATGATGTGACTGAAAACTTCTGCCTTGCTGTGCATAGTCCACACCTGTCTCCATCCCTCCCTCCTTCTTCTCTAGGGACTAAGATAAACTGGGAAGGTGGGGGAGCTAGTGCCCCCACACTGCCAGGCAGGTTGGAAGGGAAAGAGCAGCAATGCCATGAAGCTCTGGCCTGCTCTCGGCCTGGAGCACTTCTGGTTGTCTTGGAAACTTCTCAGTGGGCTCACAACAGGTCACCTGGGGTGGTGTCTCTCCGGGGGTGGGGTATGAGGAATTGGGGGTGTCTTCCCAAGGTGTTCACTGTAAAAGGAAGGAGAGGAATAGGCTCCAACAGCCTCACACATTCTGGTTCTGAGTGTGGGTAAAATGCAAACGCCCTAGGTCAGCCTCACACTCTTCACTACCTGCCTCCAGCCTCCATCTCTTGCTCCCTGACCCCTGGTGTGACATCAGTGTTCCAGTTCCACCAGAACACCCCCAAATGCCCTCCTGCCTCCAGGCCTTTGCCTCTCACTGCCTGTTCTTTTTCCATCTTTATCTCTTAAACTCCTACTCACCCTTCAATGCCCAGGTTGCATGCCACCTCCTCTCAGAAGCCTTTCTTGATTCACCAGGAAGCATGTATTATTTCCCTCTCTGCTCTCCATGATACTTTAGGCAATGACTAAGAAGCACTTGTAATTTTTGGTTCATCTGTCTTATTTCCACTAGGTTGGGCACTCCTTGAGTGCAGAAATGGTGGTAGAGTCATTCCTGTATTCCCTAAGGACATATGGCAGGTCTGCAAGAGGTATCGATTAGCACTAGTTGTGTAAACCAAATGTCTCCTGGGGTCTCACAGCCTTTGGGTATAAATGAGAGCCCCTTACTGCATAGACCTTGCTCTGGCACCCAGTAGCCTGTGCTTGCAGAACCACAAGAACTCAGCTTCGGTCTTTTCTGAACATCCCCCTTACTTGCCCTGGGGTCTTCAGCAGATACCAGGGTGTCAAGCTGTATCCCATGGAGTCCATGTAGCTTTCCCTAGCTTGGGGCTATGGCAACAAATCTGCATGCCCTGGGGCAGCACATTGTACAGCTTGGGTAGTGCCATTGTCCCCCTCTCCATCCCAGTGGGTCACCATGGCTCTGCAGGGGTGGGTGGCTCTGCTCCAGGAGGGCTGCTTAGAGTTCTGCTCTCCCACCTCTTCTCTGGAGACCACCATTATTATCCCCTTAGGACCTTGCCTGCCACTCTGCTGCAAAGCCAGTGGGGAATTTGATGCCCTCTGCTGTGTTGTGAGGGACCCTGATGCAGGGTTGCTTGGGTCCCAAGGGGCTACACCTCTCCTCTGCTTCCCAGCCTTTCTCTCTCCTCCACTTGGCTGGATAAGAGCAGTTTGGAGAAGCTGCCACACATAAGTGCCACTTCTCCCTGGTCCTCAGACCCTTGCTGAGTCACACTCTTCCTTCAGGAGGATTCTCTCCCAGACCTCCTTGGGATTTAACCTCTGCAGGGACTTGACTCCTCAGCACACCTGCACACAGCCCGCAGGTATCTCTACCCCAGCTGCTGATGTTTTTTGAGCTTTTTTTCCAGACATCACCTTATGGTCATATAAATCAGATGATGCAAAAGTGGTGTGTGCTTGGGGAGCACCCCTGATCACACCCCCAAGTTCTGCTTGGGAGCTGCAGGAAAACCCTGTTACTGAGGATGCTGCATAAACAGTTGGCATGAGTGGGGGTGGGGGAAATGAAGATGTTACTGGTTTTAATCCATACTGTTAAGGCTCTGTTTACTTTTTTTTTTTGCAACTTTGGTTTATAGATTTGGGTAAACTTGGGTAAACTGCATAACTTCTCTGAATCTTGGTTTCCCATTAGGTAAAACAAATGAACCACAGCGTGGAGTGTACAGCCTCGGTGAGTGGTTTATGATAGCCTGCTTACTTTGCAGGCTGTGGTGGGGAGAAAATGGGGTGCTGGGAGGCAGAGGTCCCCCAGGGGAACACTTCCATGGAAAGATCTGGCTCTGGGACAGCATCAGCAATATGGGGCCAGGAAGAGAAGGATGACATTGGCTCAGGAGGCCAAAGAGGAGAGGCATTTGTAGGACAGTGGGGAATCCCTGTCCCAGTAGCACCTAAGTCTCTCTGTGTGTGTGTGTGTGTGTGTTTTGGGGGGTAGGGGTGGAGCAGAAATGGAAGGAGAGCTTTCTCTCTGAGAGGGTGGGACAGCCAGGAGGTCCAGATTGTCCTTTGGTGTTCATCTCTGTCCTTCTGGTGGCTGCTCTGTTTCTTGAGGCCGCTTTAGCTGGGGTCTTGTAGGCTCCCACCTCCTGCCCCTCCCATCTTGAGGCCCTCAGCCAGCAAGGAGGGGACTGTGTTCTTGGCAAGGAGTTGGGGGAACAGCGCAGATTATTTTGGGGAGTTTGGTCTAACTCTGCTCATTGATCATAAACAATTTTTCCCAATTTAGTCAGATGATTTCCTTAAGAACATTCGTGTTTATACAAATGCATATATTTGCATAATCTATCCCATTGTGGCCTCCCCAGCCCCTCCGCACCTGCCCCACCCGCACCCACCCCTCTCCGCCTCCAGGAAGCCAGACAGCGTCGGGGCTAATTTGATCAGGATGAATAAAAGCAAACCATCTGCTTTTCTCCGACAGCTGATTCCAGAACCGCTGCCGTAAAAGACCTGTCTTCCAGGTGAGTCGGCGATATTAGGGGGGTGTCTCCCGGAGCCGAGATGAAAGGGCTCAGCCTGCTACAGAATGCTCCGCGCCCGCATCAAGCTTCCCGCGAATCACATCAAAGGCCTCCCTGCCACTGCTCGCCCCTTCCAGCTGGGGGAAAATGGGCTCATTAGACGCAGGAAGAGTACATTGTTTACATTAGGCGCTGCTGATTTACAAGCGTGGAGTTGCCGGTCCCCCTCACCTTGAGCTCTGGCTCGGGAGAGCCCTCCAGTCGCAGGGAAGGGCTCCTTTGAAGGTTCCCGCAGCCTCCCAAACGGGAGCCCGGCTGCCCCCTCCCTGGCTGCTCTCCTCCTCCACTAATTAGGCTCTTACCAAGCGAGCACTGTCTGCGATTGGGCGGAAGCGAGCAGGAGGACTGCCGGCAACGGCCTCTGCATAATTGTGTTGATTAAGAGGTACAAGGCTGGAAATGTTGTCTTCTTTCAAGATCAAGTCCCGCGCTTGTGGGAGCCCTGATTTTTCTGGGCCAATTTGTTTGTGTTGGTCTAATTGGTCAGGAAGCCCTTTTCAGAGTTTTCAACCTAGATGGTTTGGTGCAGTTCTCAGGCCCAATCCCAGGGCTCCTAGACGGGTGTAGGAGGAGGCCGAGGTCTGGTTACTTGTTCTGGGGGTGTCTCTGTGTGGGACAACTTTGGTACCCTGCTGGGGTTTGTCTGGAGGATTCCATCAAGGCCAAGTGGGCATTTGTTTTCTCAGGGCAGGACAAACAAATGACCCCCAGAGCCCTAGGTTCTGGGCTTCTCTCCAACAGCCATGGCTTTTTAGTGCCCTGGAGAAAATTCAAGGAAAGTAGGAATTCTGGCTCAACTAAAATGTGGAGATTAAAAGAAAAAAAAATCATGGCATATAGCAGCTGGTGCTCGTCCAGCATCTATAGCCATGCTAACATTTTCCAGCCTCCCTTGCAGCTGGGTTGTGGACATGTGACTGGTTCTGGCCAATAGGCTTTGAGAGGAAGAGCTATCCAGACTGCAGGGAAAGGCCGCGAAAAGCTAGTGTGCGTCCACCGTCTCTCTTTTTGGCTTTGCCACAGAGGCCTTAGAGCCAAATATCCTAGATACAGTGGGGCAGCATGACTGACATCTGACTTTTTGTAAGAAGCCAACCTTTATTACGTTTAGCCTCTTCAATTTGGTAGTTTCGTTCCTCCTGCAACCTAGTGTAGCTGATCCTGAGTAATTCAAGGCCCCTGCAAATGCCACCAGTACTAGGAAAACAGCCATCTCAGATTTGTGCTGAGAGACACTCTGTGTGAGGCTAATGTAAGAAAGAGAAGCCCCCTCCCCACTCCCCAGCTTGCCACTGTGTCTTTTATCTGTACCTTGGAGATGTGGGTGATTTAACCTATAGTCTGCTTTCCAGCAATTGGGATAGAGTCAGCCTACTTGAGTCATGTGCCTACCCCTTAACCAATCACTTTGAGTTCAGTGGGATTAGGGTATTTTGATTGGCCAACCTGGGCTGGGGCGGTGGGGCCATATGATTGACAATCCGAATTGGTGAGTTTGGGTCCTTTTTGGATAGGGTGACCAGACGTCCCGCTTTTCAACAATTTGTCCCGCTTCCCACGGCGTTTTTAAAAAGTCCCGATTTTTGGAGAGAATGCACAAATGGGCGGGAGAACAAGAAAGGAATATACGGTTTTTGGCTGCTATGTGGCTATTTCGCCAGAATATGAGTTTTATATTATTTTTGTTAATTTTATAATGTTAAACTGTAATAATAACAAATAATTGCTGAGAAGTGCTTATCGAGAACTGCTTATCAAAGTTTGCATTGTTGTCACCATATTGTCCCGCCTTACCGATGTTAAAATCTGGTCACCCTAGTTTTGGAAAAGTGGAGATTCTAAGCAGGGAAATAATGTCTGCTACAAATACTGTTTCTTGGGCCATTGTGAGCCGGCAGGCTAGAATGGCTCAGAGACTTTACTGTCTGGCCAGGTCCAAAGGTGTGCATGGGGGGTGGGACTTACCCTATCTGCTTGTAGCTGGAGGTGTGGAAGGAGTGTTTGTTTTGATGGTTGCATAGTTTGGAAGTGCAGGGCAGGGACAATAGAATTGAAGGCATATCTGCAGTGGGCTTCTTCCTTCCCCTCTGTCTCTACAGCCTGACTTTGGTTGCTCTCATGTCTGCGTGCATAAAGCCCACAGTGGGCTTTTCAAAATGGTGGCAGCATCAGCCCACGAGTCTCCTGACCTCTGAGTTCCAGGCCCCAGGTGAATCACCACAGGCTTGCGGTGGTGTCTCAGAACATCCTCTCTTTCCCCTGGGAGTTATCATGTGTGTTTATCTGTAGTAATTTGGGTCAAGTCAGTCTCCCCAGTGGGCTGTGAGGCCTGGAAGTCAGGGACAGAGGGGTTTTATTCACAGCTCAGGACAGTAGGCACCACCTGCTTACCCACTCACCTGGTTCTGTCCTTGCTGGCTCTGGGACCTCTTGGTGGACTTACTGTCTTAGCATCTGAGCTCCTTGGGTTCTGGAGGTGGGTCTCATGCTGACAGGTGCATCAATTGGGCACTTGCCCTGTATTCATGGTCTTTGTCTCTGAAGAGGAGGGTGGGGAAAACCCCTGACTTGTTCAGACAGCTGACCTTCCCCCTGGACTCCCTCACAGGCCTTTAAGTTCTTCTCTTACCTCCTTAGGCTAACAAAGACCTCCTGTGTGACTGGGGAACAAAGATGTCCTGGCCAGGTGTGAGAAATTATGTGCTGACATTTTGCATCATGAAGGTATCTGCGGGGTTCAGGCAGGGGATGCTAATGTTATTAAGTCAGTTTTTAAACTGGACAGCATTTTTGACATTTCAGCCAAGATGCCTGAGCATGAAAAGCTTCTCCCTCCCATTGTGATCTCCAAACAGTAACTCTGTAGCAATATGACTTGACTTAAAAGCCCCGGGCAGTTTGCTCATAATTCTAATAACCATCCAGAATTAGATCACTTCACATTCACCTTATTTCTTCCCTCATTCATCTTCTGGTCAGGTCATTAGGAACTCCTCAATTCTTCCCCCAACCTCAGTGTTCTATTATTTATATATTATACATGTTTCTTTATAGAGTCCCTGGAAAATGGTGAAATGGCCACAGAAGATGGGCTTTCTTCCCTGGTGACAGCTCAGGAAAATTCTGTTCTTCTTCATACTCTGATCCATGTAATCCGTTGGGATTTTAAGACCTCCAATGAAAAATATTGATAAAGGGCTTGTTCTTGAGGGTTCCAGTGAGTTTGAGACAGGTCAAGGGGTTGGACCAGTGTCCACAGCTTGGAGGGAGGGTAGAGAGCAGCAGAATGCCTGTCACTCGCTTCTTTCTGTGTCCCTAAACAGGACTTTTGAATGCTGCCTTGTTGATGAGGCCATTCTGTCGCAAGAGATGTTTTAATGTTGCTTTATCAGCTTAGTATGACAGATTGGAAACATACCATTTAAAGATGACATTTTTCTTTGTTTGTTTTTCCTGATAACAAAAGAAATACTTGCATACTGAAAAACTCAGCCCTCACACACAAAAATACATGTATGTGTATGTATATAAAATAGAAAGTGGATGTCCCGTATAATCCTATCACTCTTAGAGATGGCACTTCTTTGGGTTATAGCCTAGATCTTTTTCTACCCATGTACAAATGGAAGAACAAATAATTATATACCGTTGTTTTGTTATAAAATAATGTGAACCACAGACATTTGAGCTCCACACTCCATTTCTGACCAATTTCACTGAATTAATGGGATAGTGGTTAAGAATTGGGCAAGGATGCCCACCCCCCCTCCCCCACACACTGTGTTGATAATACAAAAGATGACATATTAATGGCTTGTGTGTTAGTCCAGAGGCCAAGTCAGGAATGCTTCATATCTCACCTGTCTTGCCCCATCTCCGGCTGGCTCCCTGGGTCTCCTGTGAGCACCACCTGAATAAGCTTTTTTCTCCAGATAGCCTCATGTGGCTTGTAGTCTCAAGATCCATCCCTCTCCAATGTCACCTTTTCCAGAGAGATCCCCTGGGCCCTTTCACCTCGGACTATTCCCAGTGTGTGCTTCTGAGGCCCAGGAAAAGACAAAGCACGAAGAGGCAAAGGGCCTCTGAGATTTAGCAAAATTATAAAATTGTCCAATGTCCACCATTTTTCTTTGTTTCCCTTGAAATTCAAAGTTGCATTTTTAGACATTCTTCATAATATGCAAGGCGAAGATAAATGACATTTGGTCTTGACTGCAAGGACCAGATTTTTCACCTCTAAGTTTTTAGTCCATGCACTGAGGTGTTCATTTAATACATTGAATGGCAGAACCGATGAGTTCACTGCTCAGAGTTTTTTCTCCAGGGACAAAAAGTATTAACAACAACAAGAAATAAGACAAATGACATGGAGATCAGTAAGTTTACAAAGTACAGTATCTAACGATTGTGATGCTGATCTTCTAACAATAACTTGGTGTGCAGATGGCAGACATTTGTTGTCCATAGTTCAGAGAAGTCAGACCACAAGCAGATAGTTTTGAGTGGCAGAGAGCGCTCATCTCTTCTAGGAATACGCGACACTTTCCTATGGGAAGAAAACCTAGACAACTTCATCTTGTCCCATACCCAAGGCCATGGGAGAGAAAGCCAAACACTTTCTCCTGTCCCTACAACAAGCTTTCCTTTCTACCTACTACCCAAATGAATCCCAAAGACAGATATCTACTATGTGCGCCTCTCATCTCTATTACTTCATTTGACTTTCACAAGAACTCTAAGAAGGAAGCAGCACAGCAGCTGGTCCCCGTCGTACTGATGGGGAAACCAAGACTCAGCAACAGCAACTGACTTCCCAAACCAATATTAGAGACTCAGCTCATGTACCAGATCATCTGGCAAACTTTCCTGCCTTCTCCACTCCATCCATCCGTCTGCTCTTTAGTGGGTGTCCGCTGTGTGCTCGGCCTGGTGCATGGAAGATGAAGCAAGTAAGACCACCGTGTACCTGACCTCACAGATCTTCAAGGTGAGTAGTGGAGAGAGATGCTCGTTAAACAAGTTTAAAGTAAATTGAAGGATTACAAATTGTAATGAGCAGGATGAAGAATGCTGAGTGCTCTTCTCTTGGAGTGTTGTGCAGCTACAAGGGGTCAATCCCTGCTGGGTGCCAGCCTCTCTCCCTAAGGAGAGGGTCTGACCAGAGGTACAGTGGGAATCCTTTGGCTTGACCCTGGCTCTGGGTGCTGCTCTAGTTCAGGTGTGTCCAGTTGTGATAATCAATCCTTCACTGGATACCTTCTGGGGGATTCTGCCTTGCTCACAGTGATCTTCCTGAATTGCTCTCTTCCTCCTTGGGTGTAAACCCTGACAGTCATGTGTGTACCTTTAGCCATGGTTGTGAATGTATCAAAATGGACACCTGATCCAAATTTGGCAATTCAGATTCTTTCTCCTTAGAATTTGAGACCCAAAGATTCTAGGACTGGCTGGAATGGTCTCTAGAATAGACCCAATGGGAACTTGGGAGCAAGTGGTGGCCATTTCTTTCTGCCTTATGACCCAAGGAAGCAAATGTGATGAGAACAGAGGGAGACATGGAGCAAGTTCTTTCTTTCTTTCTTTCTTTTTTTTTTTTGAGACAGAACCTCAAGCTGTCCCCCTGGGTAGAGTGCCATGGCATCACAGCTCACAGCAACTGCCAACTCCTGGGCTCAAGCGAGTCTCCTGTCTCTGCCTCCCAAGTAGCTGGGACCACAGGCACCCGCCACAATGCCTGGCGATTTTTTTTTTTCAGTTGCAGCCATCATTGTTGTTTGGTGGGCCCGGGCTGGATTCGAACCCGCCACCTTAGGTATGTGTGGCTGACGCCTTAGCCACTTGAACCACAGGCACCGAGCCAAGCAAGTTCTTTCTTGAGGTCTGGTACCTTTTGTGCTCTGGAGTTCAGGTAACAGTTTTACATCCTTTTAATGAATTCCCCTTTGCTGCCTCAGTTTAGCTTTGGTTGGTTTCTATTCCTTGACGCTTAAGAATTCTAGCCATACAGATCCCAAACAGCTAATCATCAATGCAAGCAAAGACTTAGATGCCACTACTCAAGGCACATCAACCAATGGAGTCAGGTGGATGAAACCGGCAACTTTTTGGGTGACCTTGAAACGTTTCAGGGGCAGTTTTGGCAACTTGTGGACCCTCAGTCTACTCCCAAGTGAAACTGCCCAGACAGCTGCCAGCAGACCCATTAGCAATTAGTCTGTCTACTCCAATGTGGGCTGATACCTGTGTATACATCTCCTGTGTTTATCCAGGTGGAACCTTCAGCCTCTTGGGAGTAGTGGTTAACCCTGCAGAGTGTGTAGTCTTGTTCTGATCCTTGCAGGGATATTGATGCTACGTAGATGCATTGTTCACCGGGTCAAGGTTGTCTTTTTCTGCTTCTCTCTTTTTAAAAACCAAGTTTCCCCCACTGTTCCTGTCTCACGAAAAGAATATTTTTGTCTAACTGGATTTTTAACAGACCTTTATGATTAAAATTAGCTGCCTTTGACTTTTGGGCTTTACTCTCCTCTTGGGTTAATTTTAGCTAATCAGTGGCAAAATAATTCTCCTAAAGATCACACTGCCTTCCATACTCTTAGAAAAATAAATTGAAACAGAAGCTCGGTTGAAGTGACCTTGTTATTCCTCCCTCTTGATTTACACAGCTTTTCTTTAGCCTCCTTGCTTGTGTCCAGACAAAACATAACGCAAAGGTCACAAAGATCCCTGGACTTATTTAAATGTGGCGATAGCATCATGGGTGCAAACATGGGGTAAAGCCATGTATTTCATAGCTTGGAGATTTTCAACTAATAAAAGGAATAAAACACTTTATTTGGGGAAAGATTAAGGTCACTGGCCCTTATTTGAATTGATTTGTCTCTTGGAATGAGGTCTTAATTGTGAAATTGATAGGCACATTTCCATCCGATTTGACCTCCAATAGTTTATGTTTATAATTAAAATAATAAGAATGGAAAATGTCCAGTACAATCAGCATAATCTCCCATCTGTTCTCAAGCAGCCAAACCAAAGGGAGATGCATCTGTGGTGTGTAAGTCACAAATTCCTTTTGCTTTGCCTTTGCTGGCTGGAGAGAAGGGGAGGAATACATTGCTTAAAGTTTAGATATGTTGACATCTCAGAAACTGGAGACCTACCACAATGTTAGATTTAAAAAAAAAGTAATCCTAACAAAGAAATAGTCCACTTTTCTATAAATAACAGAAGATTTTTGTTGTTGTTTGCAATGAAGGTTATTGTTTGATTCACATAAGCAGTATTTACTGAGTACCTACTCTGCACTGAGCCCTGTTGTAAGCATCAGGGATATAGAGGTGACTATGAAAGTTGGGCCCCAGATCTCATGGTGCTCGTCTGCTGATAGGGAAGGGATTCAGGCAGGGGAATGGTGATGCTGTTTATGAGGGTGATCACCCTTGTTGCTCTGTGGAATATACACTGGATGGGCATGAGTAGAAGGAAGGCTAGTCAGGAGACTGGCAGTGGTGCTGGAGAGAGGGGATGGTGCATTAGACCTGGTGGGAACAGTAGTGAAGGCGAAAAGTGGTGGATTTAGCATTTGTGTTGGAAATTGAATAGAGACATGATAGACAAGATATGGGAGATGAAGAATAGACTGGGGCAAACCCCCCTCAACCCCAGCTAAACTGATGGTGGTGCCATATTTCAGGTGGGAAGACTGGGCAGGAATCAGGAGTTCCACTTTGGATGTCCTGACGGCTAGTTGCATCCAAGTTGATGGACAGATTGCTGGTTACCTGGATACCCATGGAAGCTGCAGAGCTCGGTACTGGACTAAGGGAGGCAGAGTCATCCTGCTTGTGAGGAGCACGAGGTAAATGGTTTGCATTCATGACAATTTAGAATGGGAAAAACAATCTTGAAAAAAGAAATTCAATAAAGATGAATGAAAGGCTCTAAATTCAAAGACAGAAAGGAGGTGGGAGAGGGTGAGGAGTGCAGGGTTTAGGAGTATTTTGCATTATAAAAGTAGGGGTTCGGGGCAAGAGTATTCTCCATAAGAGCCAAGTGTGAAGAGGATGATGAAATGTGTGTGTGTGTCCTTGAGCTGTCTCCTTAGTGGAAACAGTCCTGACCTAGGGGTGAGACAGATCTGGGTTCTGACCCAGATGCCATCGCTTACAAGCCCCGTGTCTTCTGGCCACTTACTGAATCTCTCTGCAGACATTCTTTGAATTTTTTTGTCTCCCTCAAACATTGAAGTCATTAAGTAAAATTTAATTTGTTTGCCTACGTCTTGAGGAGCTAAGATATATCAAGCTGCAGCTTGAAATGTCAGGCCAACTTGAGAGAGTGTGACCACATGAATTGAAATAATTACAGCCAAAAGCAAAGGCATTTTTCTTTAGGCATAGGTCTTATTTTGCGTGAACGGGTCATTTCAGCTGTGATTTTTAAAGCCTTAGACAAGCTTCTGTACCCTTGAGGCTGTTTTTTCAGTTTCCAGGTTAGGGGTTAGTGTGCTATTTCTCAAGACTATACCAGCTGATCATCTCAGGTATACCCAGCAGCCTTGACCATTTCTGTAATAAAGAGGGAGTCCAGAAAAATAGAGGTGCACTCCTCCTAAGAACTAAAAGACCTTCACACTTTAGGAAGAAGCATGTAACACTTTTCATGTCTATTTTCTAGAAATGTCTTTAGCAAAGGGCATTGATCACCCATCCCTTCATCTCCATCCATTGTTGCATCCCATTAGGAATGGGGAGAAACTGTGTTGTGGGAACTTCCTTGGATTAAGTCTGTGTGATGTATGGGGCGGCGCCTGTGGCTCAAGGAGTAGGGCACTGGCTCCCCTATATACCAGGGGTGGCGGGTTCAAACCTGGCCTTGGCCAAAAACTGCAAAAAAAAAAAAAAAGTCTGTGTGATGTTACAGCATCCCAACTAATTCTGGATCTAGCTGTTTGGTCCACATCATGCCAAATAGTGCTTGATATGTTTTTTTCACCACCACATTCTCTGGCTGGTATTAGACAGAGTCCATGATGAATCAGCTGTGTTTCCCAGTATACATGCTGGAGACCAGTGCTTCTCAAATTTCAGTGTGTCCATGAACCACCTGGGCATCTTGTTAAAATGCAGACTCTGCTTTTGTGGGTCTGGGTCTGAGCTGCTGTATGTCTGACTACGCTTGATTCTGCCGGTCTGGGGATCACACTCATCCGTTAGTGGAAGTCAAGTAGCTCAAGAAAAAAGAAGGGAGAAAGGGACTATGGACAAATAGGTTAGGGTAAAATTACAGATCTTACTTTTTTTTTTTTTTTTTGAGACAGAGTCTCAAGCTGTCACTCTGGGTAGAGTGCCGTGGCATCAAAGCTCACAGCAACCTCTAACTCCTGGCCTCAAGTGATCCTCTTGCCTCAGTTTTTCTTTTTTTAGTAGAGATAGGGTCTTGGTTTTGCTCAGGCTGGTCTTGAACTCGTGACCTCAGGCAATCCGCCTGCCTCAGCCTCTTAGAGTGCTAGGATTACAGGTGTGAGCCACCAGGCCTGGCCCATATCTTACATCTTAAAGACCT
The DNA here is from genome assembly GCA_963574575.1 of Galagoides demidoff. Classification (NCBI taxonomy): domain Eukaryota; kingdom Metazoa; phylum Chordata; class Mammalia; order Primates; family Galagidae; genus Galagoides; species Galagoides demidoff. The sequence goes on from CAUYQV010141626.1 coordinate 17,278, forward strand.
TGAGAAGTTCTGCAGTTAAAAAGAAAAAAAAGGGAAACAAAGAAACTGTTTACTTGTTTAATGCAGTGTCAAACTCACTTGATCATGAAAGCTCCCCACCCCAAAGAGAACATATTAACATTCAGAAGATTTAGGTTTCTTTGTATCACAATTTGGAAAACAGTTTGAGGTATGAGGGACACAGAGTATTGTATGACCCTATTGATTGTAAATGGTCCAGCAGTCAACTAAAACCGCCCAGGTAGGTACCAGTGTGTGATGAGGAGAGTGCGTGGGATCTGGTGCTGGGTCAACGCCTGAGGTCAAGTTGTGCCTCCCCACCTGGGGTCACTCAGTCAATTGCTCTGAGCTTCAATTTCCTAGTATATAAAATGGGTGTAATGAAAGACGCTGTGCATAGCAGTTGATATTTTAGTTGCCAGAATTAGCAACACATGATATTGAGCATCTTGTCTAGAAGAAAAACTCTCAGGCCAGTGGAAACCGAGGAGGATGGTAATATATGAAAGACAGAAGTATGGGCAGGAAGGGCCCCTGGAGACTGATGTGTCTGGTACAGATGGGGAACTCTGCTGCACAGTGGAAAGAATTCGTCCACGACCCGCCTGAGAGAGTGACCAGGACCCAGAGCTCTGACCTGAGCCCACTGCCCTGCAGGCCTCCTTGCCAGTGCCTCACCAGGTCAACCAAGGAACCCTCTTAGGTTTTCTGTAAGGAGCAACCTTTGTTCTAAATGCTTAGCTTCTTTGGATGGAAACAGCCTTCATGTGTGAAGTCCAGAATTAGCATGACGCGTCTGTGTGCACTGGGTGTGAAGCTGGGGGGTGCAGTGGGAAAAGGAATAAAGGTTTTGTGCATGGGCATGTTTCCCACAGAGGAGCCCACAGTGGCATCCCCATCACAGCCTGAGTAGAATCCTTAGGTTCTAGGCTTCATGGAAGTAGCGGTGACCTTCCCACAGAGGCGGTGCCTGTGGGATCTGGGGGACACAGTACAGCCTGAGAGTCGTCCTGGAGCAATTTTACAGAGACCATGGCATGCCCTCCACCTACCAGGGCACTTTCCCGTGGGGAAGCCTGCTGGGTTTGGGAGTGAGAGGCGGGTGGGACCTGGCTGCCTGTGTCCCAGCACAGTGCTTCTCTCCCTGTGCTTGGGGACAGACAGGATGCAACATGCCCTGTGTGGTACAGGTCCTGAAGGCCTTTCTGGCCTCTTTCCTTTCCCTTTTCTTTTCCCCTTTCCTTCCTTTTCTCTCTTTCCTTCCCTTTCCCTTTTCCTTTTCTTAAGAAACAAGGTCTCACTTTGTCACCCAGGCTGGAGTAGGGTGGTGTGATCACAGTGCACTATAGCCTCAAACTCCTAGGCTCAAGTGATCCTCCTGCCTCAGCCTCCTGAGTAGCTGGGACCACAGGGATGTGCCACCATATCTGGCTAATTTTTTAAGAAAGTTTTTGTACAGATAGGGCCTAGCTCATTGCCCAGGTTGGCCTCAAACTCTTGGACTAAAGCAATCTTCCCACTTTGGCCTCCTGAGTCATTGGGCTTAGAGGGGTGAGCCACTGTGTCTGGCTCTCTGGACCATTTTTTCTATTGAGCCTCCAAACATCCCTGAAAGTCACTTCAAATTATCAGCATTGAACTCAATTTGAGTGGGAAGAAAGGGCTCAAGAGCAGCTGACGGACCTAAGGTGATCAAAGTGGTGAGGCTCTGACATGAGCCCAGGTCCCTCTATATCCCTCTCTTAAACCCTAGCCTTGTCTCCAGACAACTCAAAGCAGAGCATTTGCTGTGGCAGCTGTGGGCTGGAAATGTTATCAGACAAACAGGGTCCAGCCACCTGTCACTGTTCAGCCAATAGGCAGAGATGGGGGATAGGTCCAACTGGCTTTATTATCAGAAGGCCGGCACTTCTGGAAATAGTGAGATAGCCTCTCTAAGACTATTCTATTCTTCCATTTCCAAAGCCACAGTTTTATATGTAAAAATTAAAAGCAATAACCATACTATTATCTTTTTTTTTCTTTTTGAGACCGAGTGTCACTTTGTCGCCCTCAGTAGAGTGCTGTGGTGCCAAAGCTCACAGCAACCTCAAACTCTTGGACGCAAGTGATTCTCTTGGCTCAGCCTCCTGAGTAGCTGGGAGGGACTACAGGCACCTGCCACAAATGCCCGGCTGTTTTTAGAGATGGGGTCTTGCTCTGGCTCAGGCTGGTCTTGAACCATGAGCTCAGGCAATCTACCCTCCTGGGCCTCCCAGAGTGCTGGGATCAAGATGTGAGTCACTGTGCCTGACCACGAATCTTTATCTTAAACAACAGCAATTAACACCTATCTTAAACAACAGTCATCAGGGATAACCCATGACCCATAATAAACAATAATTGACATAACCTATGACCCATCCAACAACATGCTAATTTCAAAGTTAATCTCTTAAATCACTCTCCCTAAACCACTCATACACCTTCAGGTTAAAGGTGTATATTTGTCAGCCCTAGCCTGACTGACTCCATCTTATTCTCACCACATGAGCTCTCATTACCGCCTCTCTGGTTTTCAGGTGGAGAGACTGGGCGGAACCCTGGGAGTGTGGGTGAGGTGCTAAGGAGGCCGGATGGAAATCTGGGGTCTTGTGACGAGAGGACACACCAGGAAAAAAAAACCCCAAACAACAAACCTCACCAACGTCCTACCACATGATTCTAACGTGGGACGGTCCTTTCACATTCAGTTCTCATTTCTTCCTTATAAAACCTCATGAGTGGGCCGGGCTGGGTGTATAATTCTCTTTTTTGTAGATAAAAAGAACTCAGGCTTAGAGCTGGCCTGAGTTGTCCACAGAAAGTCTGAAAGGGAGTCTGGACTAGAACCTGACGCTCTGGATCAGCCTAAGTTACCCCCAGGAGCTAGACTAGAGACTACCACTGCTTGGCCCACACCCCTTCGCCACTGCCACACCTGTCACCAGAGGAAGAGGGTCTGGTTGCCTGTCACTGTCAGCCAATATGCAGAGACGGGGACAGGTCCACCAAACTTGGTCAGAAGGCTGGCGATTCTGGAGAACAGTGAGAGTAGCCTCTCCAAGACTGTTCTGTTCTTCCCTTTCCAAAATCACAGTTTTATACATAAAAGTTCACAGTAAAAAGCATGTTCATATTTATCTTAAATAACAATAATCAGCATAACATATGACCCATAATAAACAATCGTCAGCATTACCCATGACTCCAAACAGCATTCCAATTCAAAAGTTAATCTCCTAAATCAGTTGCCCTAAACGCCTCCAGCTATACAAGTTTAGGTTAAAGCCCAATTTACAAACAGCAAGAATGGGAGGCATGAGGAGAAGGTGGCGTAGGACCCAAACCAACCCGACCAGCTGTGACTCCATCTTATTCTCACTACATGTGCTTTCACACCCAGGAAAAACCACGTCTCCTAAAACAGGGCTGATCTCAAACTGCCCATTGCTCTGTGCCAAACAGAAAAAGCGTGAGGTTTGTGAATCGTCTCGTTTCAGCCCAACACTCTGCCTGAACCAGTCAGCCTGAACGTATGTGTGTGTGTGTGCACTGTGTAGGGGTGGAGCTGGGGGCAGAAAGAAGCCTGGGCTCCCTGCCAGTCCCCGCTATTTCCCAGGCGGGAAGCGGACCTCCAGGCAGAGAGCCAGGAGTCTCCTTCATTGCTCTGGCAAATGGGCCTCGGAGGAGTTGTCCCCCGTTCCTGCTGCTGATGGGTAACGTGGGGGTGAGGAGAAAGGGCAGGACGGTGCCCCCCCAACCTTGAGGACTCCCATGGGATCCAGGAGGAAGCCCACGTATTTATCTTATTTCCTGTGCACCATTTGACTTATTTTCCTGGTCCAAAGAAAGAGCAGCAGCATAAACTAAGGCTCTGTTCTAGGGGGCCTGTTGGCTCCTTGGAGTCTGTAATTGGGGCATTGAAAGGATAAAAAAAAAGGAAGAAAGAAAGAAAGAAAAACCCACAGAGGAGTGGATGATCTTTTATACTTAAAGTTCCCCCCTCTATAAAAGCGACATATTACAAACCTCTTTCTCCTCTCGAACATTTCTTGCTAAGTGCATTCTGATGCCACATTGAAACGCAAAATAGCTGGAATCAAGCAGGCACCGAAGGCTATTTATATGCTAATCTTTATTTCCCAAGCTGAAGCAGGAACCTCGAGCTTGGTGCTGCTTCTAATGATGGCTCGGCTTTAACCTCTCTGGAAGAAAGAAAAGTATTTTCCTTAAGAAAACAACTCAGTTTCTTTAAGATGAAATGTAATTATCTATTATCAGATGTCCCTTAAAATGCAAGGCCTATTAAAGCTGCTAAAAATATTGAAGCCCTAATTTCACCATAATAGCATTTTAATTTCAGCAAATCACGCTTCTATTGTTACAGGACATTTTGCGGTAGGAATGTGGTAAGAGGTCCATCTTAGCTTTTTTCTTAACATTTTCCTTTCTTTGAGAAGTACAATTAAATCATTGCAATCATCTAACCTTGCTCGACACAAAATTTTACTTATCAAGTGTGAAAACAATGGTCATTAGCATTTAAAAGAATTTGTTTTAAAAGTAGCTAAAGTTTAATTGCTTTAAATATTCTTGTTGGAATGTGCAGCCGCTGTTGGTTCAACGTTCTTATTAAAGAGAGTCGGTGTTTAATTGATCGCTGGATTTCATTGAAAAATATTTACTTTTTTTCTGGGCAAAGTATGAAGGAGATGTCTTGATGGACCCTCAGGGAGGAATGGTTTGGGGGGAATCAAAAGCTTTGTGGGGAGTTGGTGACAAAATGACCCAGCTCTGTGCTCATCTCTGCATTTGGGGGAACTTGTCTTGTGAAAAGTTTTCCAGACAAACCGCACCAGTCCCCCTTTTAATACGTAGTAGTAACCCGTGTTCCCCTTGCAAAATCCTGAAACTCATATTTTTCTTTTCTTTTTTAAGACCCTGTGGATATTGAAGACACTAAAAGAGGAGGATAATTCTAAGTGGTTCACTTTTCAACTGGAGGGAGGGCAGGGCTGGGGTCAGGGAGGGGACCCTCTCTGAAGGGTCTTCTGGCCACGTTTGTTGGGGACAGCAAATGCTTTCATAAACCTAAATCAATCCACCTGGCTCTCCTCTTATTTGACAACTGAAGCCACCCTAAGTGGGGCTGAGTCACCACTGAGCTTTTTAGAATTTCTGAGCTCCTGGGAGAGGCTTTGACAGGCAGGAAGAGTCCTGATGGATGGGGTGGGGCAAGAGGAATTAGCTCAATAGGCTACTGATTGGGGTTGGCAGAGAGGGTGTAACCGGAACCCTAATACTCAGTATTATTTGTTGAGCACTTAGTATGTGTCAGGCACTGTACTGAGTTCTTTCTATGCCTCATTATCCTTAATCTTCATGATAACCTTGAGGCTATATCGCCCCATTTTGAGAATGTGGAAAGCAAGGCTCGTTGAAAGTTAATTTGTCCAACCTTGTGCTGCCAGCGAGAGGCAGAACTCTAAATCGACTTGAAGTCTATCTGATTAACAACCTCATGCTATGCCGCCTCCTTACACTCCTTTCTGCTCCCAGCGATTGCCTTAAATTAACTCAGGTCTCCAGTCCAGATCTGGTTCACATGGAAGGTGAGACCCCCTGGCTCACCTGCTTCTTCCTGCCACCTTTGCCTGGGATTCCTCTGGGTCCTTGTACACATGGAATTTGAAAAGTCTCACCTTTCCTTCCCTCTTTGGGTCTCAGTTTCCTACCTGTAAAATGTGGAGCTTGGTTGACCTAGTTATTAAGAGCTCTTCTTAGGTCCAAGTTCAAGTCCACAGGAGTACTGACACTTGCTCTGGACCAGACAGGTGAGGGCCTTGTATGTGCAGGGACAGTGACATGGGTGAATGCCTGGACAGCCAGCTCTGTGTAGCTTCCTGTCTTCCTGCATGTCTGGTATAGCTAGACAGTGGTGAACACACCAGCACACGTGGGCAGGGTCATTCAGGGTCGCAGGGCAATCTGGGATTTTGCTTGATTTTTCCTTTGTTTGCTGGACAAACTCCTGCTTCTTTCTTAATATTCAGCTCAAAAGTTACCTCTTCTGGCTTGGTGCCCTTAGCTCAGTGGTTAGGGTGCCAACCACATGCACCGGGGCTGGTGGGTTTGAACCTGGCCTGGGCCTGCTAAACAACAATGACAAAGACAACAATAGCAATAACAAAAAATAGCTGGGTGTTGTAGTGGGCACCTGTGATCCCCTCTACTTGGGAGACTGAGGCAAGAGAATTGCTTAAGCCCAAGAGTTTGAGGTTGCTGTGAGCTATGACGCCACAGTGCTCTACTGAGGGTGACATAATGAGACTCTGTCTTGGAAAAAGGAAAAAAGAGTTACCTCTTCTGGGGAGACTGTTTGGCCCCCTTTTAAGCCTAGATTCCCATGCTCTTCTAGCATTTCTCTCTTGGAACATCTCCTCCTTGGAGAGGTAAGAACGCAGCCGGTTAAATTCCCGGCTCCACAGTACACAATCTCACAGCCTGTTTCCTTGTCCATAGAGTGAGGACAATGCCAGCATCTGTCTACCTTCCCCTCTGGTTGTGCAAGTACTAAATGTGATTTACATAAAGCTCCTAGAACAGTGCCTGGCCCATTGTACAAGTGTATAATAAGCTTATTATTCATATTTTAAAGGTACATATTACTGGCCTTGTGTTCCAGCTAGGCCATATGCTCTGCCAGATCTGGCACCATGAAATTGTCATATTTATTTATTTATTTAGAGACAGAGTCTCACTATGTTGCCCTCAGTAGAGTGCTGTGATGTCACAGCTCATAGCAACCTCTCTTGGGCTTAAGCAATTCTCTTGCCTCAGCCTCCCAAGTAGCTGGGACTACAGGTACCCGCCACAACACCTGGCTATTTATTGGTTGCAGTTGTCATTGTTGTTTAGCAGGCCCAGGCCGGGTTCGAACCTGCCAGCCTCAGTATATGTAGCTGCAGCCTAAACACGGAGCTATGGGTGCCGAGCCAAATTGTTACTTTTATATCCCATAGCTACCACAGAGGCTACTGTAGAACTCATTATAGAACTTACCCTGGAGTGCCCAACAGCAGGTATTCAGATCCATTTCATATTCCCTACTGGCTGTGTGACTTCAGATAGGTTTCATGCCCTCTCTGGCCTTCACTGATTGGAGGTGAAATAAGGCCAGGCTGGTGAAGTTAAGTCCTCTCCTGGTGGCAGTTGTAAGAGATCAACCCACGGTGTCATTCAGGTTACCAGACTCTCATTAATAACTGACATTTGTATTTCACATTTACGTTTTTCATATCATTTAATCCTCATGACAGCTCTGGGAGGGGCCTCCATTATCTCTTTATAGCTGGTTAGAGGCAGGTCGCCTGGCTTTACCTAGAGTCCTGCAGTTAACTACCCTATGATGTCTCCTCACATTGTGAAGTCTGGGTGAGGGGTTGATCCTCAAATAGCCCAAATCATCTTCCATAAAAGTGAGGTGGGGCTTGGACTCAGCTCATTAGGAATTCCAGCTAAATTGATTTCATAATGGCGGGTCCTGAAGTGACACCTCCAACAGGAAGCTGAACTTGGCTTTTTATACTCTCCAGGGGCTGTTATAAATTTGATTATATCTGAAATAGCAGATTTCAAGTTGAAGTCCCCTTTGTCCACTCTGGAATTCAGATTTATTTCTGAGAGACTAGTGCAATTTTCTTATCTTTGTTACAAATTACTACAGTCTGGGTTAATCTCACGCAGCAATAAAGCTGTTTGCCTAGGAAGCTTCCCGCAGTGTCAGAGCTGATGAATGGCTCCCTCTGGCTATAATAATTCAGTCTAGAACATTGAAGAAAAAGAAACCCAACTTGGTGGTTCTGCAGGAATCTCCACCGTGTACTGGGCTGCTCAGGTTGTTAGAGGTCAGAGCTTCTCACCTGGGTTAGGTCACCAGCACCTTTGAACCCAGGATATCTGAAGCGCTCCCTGATGAGATGGCAGGTGGCACTGCCCTCTACTTTATAAAGGACACAGTCCTGCCCCGAATTTCCTGCGTGTGGCTGTGGATCTGTCATAGAAGCCAGAACAGGCAGAGGCTACAGACTGAGTGGCCTCGGGGGCAAGGGAGTAAGTGGGCTGGTCTCAGAAGCAGAGAACGGGCTGTGGGGGAGGGGCTCGTGTTCATTCGCTCAAGTAGCTTTAAAAATCCAGCATGCAAACTGGACAGACGGTGCAACATTGACTTAGTATGAAGGGAATGAAACACAACTACCTTCACTTGACCTTGTGGCCAACTGCTGTGTTCCTAGGAGGCATTCCGGGGAGATTGAGATGTGAGGAATAGTAAGGGATGGTTGAGGGGTGTGTGTGTATTTCTGAGAAGTTGGGATTGTTTGGGAGAAAGAATATTCTGGCAGAAGAGATTTTAAGACAAGAGGATTTGCTCAAGAAATTGGAAGGAGGTCAATGTGACTTTGGGGGAGGGCGTTGTGGGGAGATGAAGCTGGTTGTCAGCAGGGGACATCTCATGAAGGATCTCACAGGAGATCCTCTCGCATAAAGAGTTTAGATGCTATTCTGAGGAGGATAAAGAGTTGTTGAAGGGTTTGAAGTAGCAGATTGATGTGTTCTGTATTTAGGGTACATGGGAGGCTAGGCGACATCAATTTGGGGAGAGAGCTGAATCGTGGGGGTGCTGCTGGGAAGAGGGGCTCACACAGCCTATCCCACCTGGGGCAAGCACTGGTTTGTGGGGCTTCAGGAAGGGACACTTAGATTACAACTCTAGAGCTAAATGATATTATTCTCTTTTAATTCTATAAGTCAGAATTAGCCTGTTCTGAATGGCCCCCTCTCTAGACTGGCAGGATTAAGTCCCCAAATGGGTTTCTGTTCCTTGCTTTCCTTTCATTCCTGAGTACAAACATTCTCAAAGGCCCTGCCCAGTCCATGCTAGTCTTCAGTCCACGCTGGTCACTGTGGATTAGTTAACTTCCTGTCTAAGCCTGCTCAGTCTTTAGAAGGTGAGGCACCCTCAGCCCTTGTGCTACGCTTGGCCACAGGGCTCTTTTCATGTAGATGTGGAGGTCACAGATCTTAGTGTTCAATTTCCTCCCCCATCATGGGTGCCGTGTGCCATCTGGTCACTGCTGCACTTGGAAACTTCCAAGACCCTATCCCTTCGCTCTACCCCAAACAGGCTGGCCGCTTTGGTTCCTTCCACTGTAAGCATTGTTCCCTATCCTTTCCCTTTTGGAGATAATCCAGTGAATGAAAGCTGGAGTGGGTTGTCTTTTCCTGACTTTTCAGATTTTGTCTCTTCAACACCAATGCCCTGGAACAACACAAAACTCTAGTCTTCCTTTCCCTTCTTCCCTTAAACGTCAAGGATACCCTTAGAGTCCTTTGCTGTGGAATGAGCTCAGCAACAAGGAGATGGCTTTGTTAAATTTCCATCCATCTATCAGTCCATCAGTCCGTCCATCCATTCCCCCCTCACCATGCTGAGCAGGAGTAAAGGGTTCTCAAGGTTGATGTTTCTTTGACAACTGCTCACTTCTTTTTTTTTTTTAAGTCTTTCATATGATTTATTTTCTCCCTTCAATCATAATAATATGATATCCAAATTTTGTCTCAACTGGTGGGTCTGTAAACATGGGTTTATCCATCCCACTTACAGGCAAGGCAAATGCTGCTTCTTGAAAAGGTCCAACCATGGACCCCCTGGTCATCCAACCCAAGTCGCCCCCTTGCCTGGCTTTATCTTCACTATATTG
>CAUYQV010141629.1:0-26689 GCA_963574575.1 Galagoides demidoff
CAGGCGCCTGCCACAACACCCAGCCATTTTTTGGTTGCAGCCATCATTGTTGTTTGGTGGGCCCGGGCTGGGGATTCGAACCCACCACCTTAGGTGTACGTGGCTGGCGCCTTAGCCGATTGAGCCACAGGCGCTGAGCCAGAGAATGTGCATTTTAACAAGCTTCTTAGGTGATACCAATGCAGGAGGCGGGAAGACACCTGCCTGCTCTCATTAATATTTTGACCCATAGAGTCTTATGATTGCTATAATATTTTTCAGTCCATAGATTTACAGAAACAAATGCTAGATTAAGAGAACCAGATGCAAAATACCTGCCCTCATGGTGAGGCCTGAAAAACTTTAGCTGCTGGTTAATGGTCCAAGATGTTCAGGTAACCATCAGGGAGGAGGCCTACAGCCAAGTTATGCCTTCTAAAATTCTTGCTTCAGCAACATTGAGTCTGACAGCATTTTTCTATAGCTCTTATGGGTTGCAATAGTCTTTTAAAAATCTTTACATTCTCCTTGTTTATTTGTGGAATGAAAGAAGGCCATGTCCCTCACTTTTTCAGAGCCCAGGTCTTTTGCACGGGGTGTGTGCCGTGGGTGCTGGGCTGGGACTCGAGGAGCACATCACTTCCAGGGGGATGTTTCATAGATTTGAATGAGAAAAAGTCACATATGTTTTAATAACACTAATCATTTAGGTTTCATGAGCTTTTAATAGGCCAGTGTATGGCTGGGCACAGTGGCCATGCCTGTAATCCTAACACTCTGGGAGTATGAGGCAGGAGGATTGCTTGAATGTTTTGGCAGGGACCTGTAGTCCCAGCTACTTGGGAGGCTGAGGCAGGAGGATCTCTTGAGCCCAAGAGCCTGAGGTTGCTGTGAGTTATGACGCTATGACACTCTAGCTTGCAGCAACAGATTGAGACTGTCGCACACACACACACACACACAAATATAGCATACCAATGTGCACTGTGCATCTCTGATGGGATGATTGGATGGTTTTCCAGCATTCTCTGACAAGATACCCTTCCTGCACCAGCTATCTCGTGTTCCACAGAACACTCACTGGAAAACAGTGTCTCACACTGAGGGCGCCCTTGATTAGGTGTAAATATCAAGTTAAGGAAAAAGAACTAAAGTGCATTCCATTTTCCATGCTCAGTGTCAGAGCTCAGGGACACCTCTTCTCACAAGGCTGCTTTAGTTCAGGAGCAGTGAGGTCAGGGCCATTGTTTCTGGAATACTTAGAGTGCTTGGGCAGCTGGAGTCCACATGTGATTTTGACTACCTGGCCTTTTGGGTGCACCAAAAGTTTTAAGAACCAGTCTGGGCTCTTCTTTCTTATTCTCTAACCTCTGCTACTGGACCCAGGCCCAGTAACTATGTCCCCAGCTACCTCTGTGCTCCCTCCTGGGCCCCATGTGGCCACTTTTACGTGTCTTTCCCATTGCTTTTCAACCATCTCTGCACAAAGGAGAACACAGCACTTGTTCATTCGTTCATTCATTCATTCTATGAATCTGGCATATGCATGCTGCCTATCCGCTGTTAGGCCTCTTCCTCCCACATTTCCATCATCTGTCAGAATGGAGAAGTAACTCCCCAGAGCAGACTGTGGTGCTGTCTTGTCTTTGTGGAGGGAGTATATCTCATAGTAGCTTTAGTAAAAACTGTCTCCTTGGAAACCCATTGACGTGTAAACCCTCAACTCAAAGCGCTTTTGAGATGCACTTTGTTCTTTCTACAGCCAGTTCAGAAACTCTTGTGTCTAATGTCCTTGTTGATCAGGAATACTGGTGTTCTCTTCTCCTCTTACTCAGGTCTGTCCCGGATTTCGGTGTTTCTCTCCAGGAAAGAGGGCGATCAAGAAAACTAGTACTGATTTGGCATTAAGGACTCCATAGACGCTGCCCTTCAGAATTGCTTCCAGTGTAGATATTATTATCCCCTGCGTTTAAATAAAAAAACCTGGATAAGTGACTTTTCCTTTGAAAGAGGCAGAACTTAACCTAGGGCTGCCCAAGAGTCACTGGGACTCTCTCAGGCTCCACTGTCACCACCTCCCACTATAACCCTGATGTTTCTTCATATCTGTGTGATGGAAATGGCACTTGTTTTGCCGTTTCTGGTGTGCAGTTGGGACTATTTTGAGACTGCTCAGAGCCCATGACAGGTGTGGTTAAGGAGAGTGTGAATCGTTGAAAACCACAGGTAATTTCCACATCTCGTTTTTAATCAGTGTTATTAGCTTTTTCCTGCTGGAAAACATCACCCCACACTGTTGATCTCTAAGGGCTCAAAGGACTGATTTGAGTCTTCCCTGTTCTCCTTGCCTACACACCAGCCCAGGAAGACAGGTACGTGGAGCCAGCTCTTAGGGTGCTCATTTGTAGAAAGCTCTTTTTCTTTGAAACATTTTCCAAAAAAAAAGCATGCATACATTCCTTGTGCAGGAGTGTGTCGTGCCTGTGTGATGCGGGCACGACACACTCACACACTCCTCCTCCTTCCTGCCTTCCCTGCCCACCCCCCACCCTTATCTGAGCAAGAGACTGTCTCTACCTGGGAGTTCATCAGGCACAACTCACTTCTGTCATGCACCCCGACAAGCCCAAGGTCATCCGTCACCATCTCTTTGATACTCATCCCCAAGTGGCTCTTGTATCCTTGAATCTGACTCAGCCTTTCTTTTCTCCCTGTTCCCCTAAACTTGCCACATGGCCTCGTGGAATTCTCATCCTCCCATCAGCAAAATCCTCCATATCCTCAACCTTTCCCCTGTGTGGCCTCTTTACCTTGTTACTCCCACTGAAACTGGGCTGTTTTATTTTCCCAGGCCCCACCCGCACCCCGGGCCCAGAGCCTCACAGATGAACTTCTCACTTCTCATGGCTACTTCAGGCCACTGTTCTTGCCTCTTCCTGAGAAGCCCCTGGCTCTTTTAAAGCTTCTACTGTGAGTCTGCCTCCCATCACCACTCTTTGTAAAGTCACCTATAGACCATCTCCAATTATTCACGAAGGGTTTTGCAACTGGTCCACTATTCTTACTATGGTTTTTGGTGATTTTGATATACCAAGTAGACGGTGGTCCTCGTAGCCTGCTCTTTCCATTAGCTGACTTCCTAGCCTTGAATTACCTTGTCCTTATAGCCATTCATTCCCACGGACATATTCTAGCCTTTGTCATTACCAATAATTGTACCCCCCAATACGTCCATTAACAGCATCTCACCAACTACTCCTTTCTAAGGCCTCCCAGTGCACCCACCTCCCACAGTTATTCAACCCCTTAGGAACTCCAGATTCTTGAAGCCCTCTTCTTTTTACTGCCCCATCAGGCCCTCTGCTCTTTCTTACTCATCTCGTTTTCGTGGGATACCATTCTAATCCCTCCCTTGCATTCTCTTTCAGCTCTCCCTCCACTTTACTAAAACCCCAAAGCCAGGGAAACTGCTGACTCTGAGGTAGTTGAAAAAACACACAAGCATGCTTACTGTCTTATTTGAAAGTTCATGGCCATAAATCTCATAATGGATCCTTGTGCTGCCTGGCAAATCTTGGTCAACGGATTCTTCCACTCTGAGAGGCAATTATTTTATATCCTCTCCTCTCAAAAGTTTCCTGCTTCCCATTCTCTGCTGAAGCCCTTCATTCTTATTCCCCTGAGAAGACAGAAGCAACCAGGAGAGAACTTCCACAGGCTCCTGCTGGTGCGTCTGCCCCTCCTGCGTCTGCACTCACACTCCCTGCATTTGTACCCAGCACCCCCTGTTTCCATCCTCACAGCAGAGAGGCTGTGGCTGATGCCAATATTGTCACCGGTGTAATGGATCCTGTTCAGCCTTCTTCTAGGTTTTCTGTCTGGTTGAATCCTTGGATCTCTTCTCTATCCGTATTTCCTTTGTAAGTGAGCTAATTCTGTGTGTGGGTTTAAATACCGGCTGTATGCTGACCGCTGTAGCCTGGACTTTCCCTCTGAACTTCAGGCTCATGATCTAACTGCTGGTTTGAAATTACTATTTTGAATTCCAAAATAGCAATCTCAGGCAGGACACAGTCCAAGCTGAACTCTGGATGTGGCTCTTCCCTGCGTCTCTACTCAGTGAGTGGCATCTCTGTTCCCGCAGTTGCTCAGGCCACCTGCTTTCCAGGCATCCTGGACACGCCTCTTTTCCTTATATTGCATATCCAGCCTGACGGCAAATCCCGTTGTCCCACCTGTTGTCCTGAACGTGCTTATTTCCCATCACCTCCTGCTGTCCTTTTTGACCAAGTCACTGTTTCCTCCTGACTGAACCATTGCTTTAGGCTTCTATGTGGTCTTCCGAGTTTTACCCAGCAACTCTTAGAGATTCTGCTTGCAGCAGCCAGAATGGTCCTGTTAAAACATGTCAGACCATAACCTTCCTCTGCTCAAGACCCTCTGATGGCCTCTGTGGTCCAGAGACCCTAAATGGTCTCGTTACCAGCAATTTAATTCTTTCATTCAGCTCTAGACACAAGACCTTCCTTTGCATGGTTTTTGCGTGTACTAATTCTCCCTGCTCCCCTAAATTCCTCTGCTCTATTCTCTGCTTGTGTATTTCTTTCTCCAAGCCTTTCCTGACCACACTATTTAAAATAGTACTCTTCCTGTCTGTACCCTTAACCCTATTTTATTTTTCATCATGTTGTTTAATACTGTCTAATATATTAAGTCTGTATTTGCATTTGTTCGTTTTCTGCCTTTGCTCTCATAAGCACCACAAAAGCTGGGACTTTTTGTTCACTGTTGAATCCTTAGTACCTAAAACAGTGCCTGGCACATGGTAAGGCCTGAGCTAATGTTTGACCAATGAAGGCATATGCTGTATATACTTTGTTGAACCTAGATAATGATTTGTTATCATAAACCATTCTTTAAAAATTATGAAATATTTTAAACCCACAAAGTTCAATAAATAATATAATGAGCCTCCACCTACCCATCACCCAGTTCAAGGAATAAAACACATTTCTCTCAGAATGGGTAAGTTGATGATGCTATAACAAACAGCTCTCAAATCTAAACAGCTTAAAACAAACCAACGAATAAGTAAGTGTTACCTCTCACTCAGACCTATCAAATGTGCCTGGACACGAGTGGCAGAAACCTAAGTGAGGATCCAGGCTGAAAGCATTGTTGTCAGTCACTGACAGACAGACAAAGGGAAAGAGAGATGGTGAATTGTATACTGGCATTTGAAGGTTTCTACCTACAGGTGACATTTCTGCATCCATCCTCTTGGCAGAAGCAAATTGCACATACTTGCTTAGGTTAAAGGTGTGGGGTACAATCCTACGGCGTACCTGAAGGAAGCATTTGTGAAAGGTTCTGATGACCACCACAATTACAAATATGGTTCAAGATCTCTCTGATGCCCCTCCTGGTTCCATGACTTTCTCTGTCCTCTAGAGAACATCACTCTACTTAATTTGGTGATATTTCATTTTGATTTTAATTTTTACATCCCTAATTCTTTGTGAGGTCCAACATTTTTAAATGCTTACTGGCTAGTCTGGCTTCCACTTTTGTAAGTTGCCAGTTTATCTAATTAAAAAACTTCTTATGTTATTTATTGCTTTGCATTGATTTATAGAAGTTCTTTGATTTATAGAAGATACTAGTATCTTGTTGGTTATAAGTATATCTTCTGCTTTGTGGTTTGCATTTTACTTTGTTTATGGAATCTTTTGAAACACAAAGTTTTTAAGCACTTTGTTGGTCAATCTTTTCCTTTATGATTTATACTTTTTTGTATCTTGTTTAAGAAGTCCTGTCCTATCCTGAGGCAATAAGATTTTCTTTTCCAAGTTTTGCTTTTTGTATTTAGGTCTATATTCTATCTGGAATTGAACGTTGTAAATGGTATGAATTAGGACTTTATTTTTCTCCAGTACAGGCAACACAGAGTTCTAGCACCCACTCATTTGTAATGTCTTTTCTGTTATATAACAAGTTTCCATACAGCAAACAGTTCAGGAGTCTTTATTCTATTCTGTTCGTCTGTGTCTACTCCTGGGCCATTAAAAACATGGTCTCAGTGCTTTCAGAATTAAGTGCTAATATCTGATGGATGAGCATTATCCTTCCTCCCACCACTGTTCTGAAGATTGCTTTGGCTATATTTGGACCATTGTTCTGCATTACAAATTTTAGAACAAGCTTGTCAAGTTCCATGAAAAACCTTGTTGGAGTTTTGATTTATTTATTCAACAGTAGTTATATAGCACTTATTTGTCAGGTACTGTTATAAGTGATGTACAAATACTTATTCAGTTTAAATCTATGCTTATATTTGGAGGGAACTGACATCTTTCTGCTATTTTCTTCCTATTCATGAACATGGAAAGGGTCTGACTTTCTTTAACGTCTTTTTATAAAATTTTATAAGTCTCTCCTTAATGGTTTTGATGTGTTAGCTAGATTTATCCCTTGACACTTTTTATTTTTATTGCCATTGTAGAAGATATCATTTGAAAAGTAACACTTTATAATTGCATGTTGCTGGCATAAAGGAATGTGATATAGATTTTTGTTGTTAACCTGAAATGCAGCAATCTGGAGAGTTTAACTCTCTTGTTAGAATTAATAACAGAGTTATTAGAATTTGCCACTGGATTCTCTTAGATTACTAGGTGACAATTATAACCTTTGCTGGTTAGAATTTTCAGTTGAACAGAAGTAGTGATGGAGATAGGGAAAAAATGCAATGAGGTTTACTGTGCTCTCTTTGGACCACTGTTCCTCTGGTCTGGGAGGAAGATACTTCTTTCTCCAAGTCTTTGGGGCTTGCAGGCTACTAGGTGCTGGGGTGCAAGAGAATGGACATTAGGAAAAATAACACAGGAGATTTCCCCTAGTCTGAGCGTTAGGAGATCAGTTTACCACTCATGTGCTAGAACTGAAAGTATTTAGCTGGAACTCTCTTTATTCATGCCGATACCAACTTGGCCTGCCTTGAGCTAAGGCTAGAGTATACTAGAGGAGAAAATGGAGAAATTACCACTAGTTTGGTGGTACTCAAACTCTGGTCTTTCCCCTTAACCTGCCCGCTGCTGTTTTTATCAGTATCCTCAGAGAGGTTTTTCATGCACTTTGTCCGGATTTTCTAGCCCTATTCAGAGGGAGAGAGAGGGTGGAGTGTGCTTTGTGCATCTAACCTGGAACCAGCCCTTATCTTTCAAATTTTGCTTTTGTTTGTTTTCTTTTAGTCATAGGTAGGTCTTGGATATTTTTGAAGACTCTGTTGAGGTGCCCTTTTTGTTTTGATAATCTCTTAGCATATTAAATTATGAGGTGAATAGATTCTGTGTTATTCATCTACTTCTGTGACAAGCACAATTTGTTTAAATCCTATAATAAAAATATACTTTTTGCATTCAGCTTGCTAACATTGTATATACCGTTATTTCACCCATCCTTAAAATTGACCTATAATTTTCCTTTCATGTTTTGTCCTTTTTGGTTTTGAAGAACAGTTTTTTTGGTATAGTTGATGTAAGTTTTGAATGATTTGTTACTTGAATAGTTGATAGAACTTAATTGTGAAACTATCTAGATTGGGTGTTTTCTTGTACCTTTCCCCCCATTTGGTGGATTATTGTTTTACTACAGTTTTAATTTCTTTAGTGGTATAAGTTTCATTCAGTTTGCAGTCTGTTTTAATGTTAACTTTTTTCTTTCTTTTTTTTTTTTTTTGTAGAGACAGAGTCTCACTTTATCGCCCTTGGTAGAGTGCTGTGGTATCACGCAGCTCACAGCAACCTCCAACTCCTGGGCTTAGGCAATTTTCTTGCCGCAGCCTCCCGAATAGCTGGGACTACAGGCGCCCACCACAACGCCGGGCTATTTTTTTGTTGCAGTTTGGCCGGGGCCAGGTTTGAACCCGTCACCCTCGGTATATGGGGCTGGCACCCTACCCACTGAGCCATAGGCACTCTCTGAATGTTAATTTTTTTCTATGCATCTGTCTATTTTAATTGTTTTTAAATTTATTGATATGAATTGTTCATTGTTTTCTATCAATATACTCTCAATGTGTGTGAAGTGAGTGTGTGTATTTATATTGGTGTTCTAATCCCATGCTCTCAATTATTCTAAGTGGGTGAGCATCTTCTCAGCACACTCTTGCAAAACCTTACAACCAATGAACTCTTTCTTGTATAGTTGTGGACTGACTGTGATAGTCAAAATTTATTTTGTGTTCTGAAGAATATTTTGACTGATAATGACTTCTCTGTGATATACTTGCAAAATGGGGCTAAAACTTGTTGGTAAAAATTATGAAAAGACTAACTTTTCCCAGATTCTCTTTTAATGTGTTTCTCTCTTGAATAAACTATCCGTGGATTCTGGCTTTAAGATTTACTTAGCTCCTGTGAAGTGGTCAGCTGGTTTTCCTACTTTACAAAAATCGGACTCCAAGTAGGATGAGAGTGCTACGCTAGAAGACAGCTGCAGAGAGATCTGTTAGGGACTCACTGGACCCTTCTTTTACGAGTTTCCTAAAGGCTTTTTCAAGCACAGCTTGCAGGAGACTCAGTTGTCAGTGCTCCCAGGCCTGTGTAAGGTGTGGCATCTTGAGAGTCCGGTGTCCAGGGTCTTCTCCCTGAAGAGCTGTGTGCAGGGTCTGTGTCAGTGACTCAGCAGGACAGTGAGTCGACTGGGGTTGTGTGTGGCTGGAGTAGCCATTTTCATTCATTGCTGTCTAAAATGTCATCTCATGAATGCTGTTGTGCCAAGAAGGACAAGTTGAGTGCAGGTCGCCCTTCCTCCTTGAGCTTCCGTGTCGGGGGAGGGGGTTGTCGCTATGATTCTCGAGGTTCTCAAGGCCTCTAACTTGAGCATCCTGGGGCTTCATTGTCCAGAAAGGAAGCTGAGCCTTGGGGAGTCAGGAAGGGACTGTTAATGAGGCTGCCCGACAGAAGCAGGGGCTGCACGGCAGCCTTAGAAAGGGGAAGCATTTTAATTGGTATCTTCCACAGAATAGCAAATTAAGTGCTCGGATTTCCTCCGTGTGTTCTTTCTCCCCTGGCTCCTGTCACCCTGGCTAGAGCCCAGACAGAACAGAGCTGCTGCTTGGGGGCTGTC
This sequence comes from Galagoides demidoff, assembly GCA_963574575.1. Classification (NCBI taxonomy): domain Eukaryota; kingdom Metazoa; phylum Chordata; class Mammalia; order Primates; family Galagidae; genus Galagoides; species Galagoides demidoff. Next base: position 9,109 of record CAUYQV010141629.1, read on the forward strand.
ACCATGGTTTCCAGAAGCTCCTGGGGAGGCTTGTGCAGAGGCTGAGTTGTCCCTTCAAGGTGGATGCCAATTGCCTTGAGAGCCACCCAGGAGGCTTAGAAGCTTCCACTTGACAACAGTTTCCCTCCCAGGACCACACAGGCCTACAGAGGAATGTTCTCTTCTGTTCTGGAGAGGGTTCTCCATTCCCTTCAACCTCCTCTGTTTTTAAGCTTGGACTCAGAAAGTTATTGGTGAGGAACTTTGTCCCTTGAGACCCCTCACTTACTGCCTCTGTTCACAGTTGAAAAGTGGAGACCACCAGCCTAGACCACCAGTCAGACAGCCTCTGACTATCTATGGTTGGGAATAGAACAACTTTATATATGGGTCAACCTTCAGCTGTACAGGATGCAAGTCCCAGCTGTGCCACGCCCTGCTGTGTGATCTTGGGCAGCTCATATCTCCTTTCTGGGTCTGTATTCTTCCAGTGCAAAGGGAAGGTTTTGAGGTAGATTTTGATTGACAACATCTTTTCTAGCTGGGATGGTCTAGATGTCTGTGATTCTATCATTGTCAGTTAAATGGTGAAGACCTTGATATGGAAATATTTGGAGTCATCCCAAAGAAAGTATAAAGGTCTAGTGAAAAAAAGAAGGGCTTTGGACTCAGCCATGGGATAAAATCACGATTGACTCAAAGGGACTCTTATAGAATCATAGCCAACTCAAACTTGCCTTTATGAAAATTAGAAAAAGCTGCCCCTTCTGAAGTTACCTTCTGCTGGACAATTTTCATGGTATATAAATCCATGGTGACTATGATGTGACTAGTGCTCCCTAGAGGTGTACAGTGCACAACCTGCCCAGCTGTACGTTACAGCTATCTGTGCACTTAGGCACGTTACTTAACTCCTTTGGACCCCTGTTTACTCATTTGGCAAAAGAAGATATAATGCCTGTCTCATAAGGTGGTGGTGAGGATAGAAATATGTGGGAAAAACCCAGGGCTCATACAGAGAATTTGCTCTGGAAATGTGAATTTCCTTTCTTTTTTCTGGGCCACATCTTCCTGTGATGTGGCCTTCAGGGCCCAAAGCGCCTCACCATTCTGAAAGAGTAACAGGTGGTACCCTGGGGTTTCCATGGTGGACATGGAGCTTGGAAGCATCCGGTCAGGTTGCTCCAGCTTCTGCTTCTGCTACTATCTCAGGAATTTATTCTAAGCTTCCTTGGAATGCTGCCCCTGCCTGCCCTGCAGGAGGGAAGGGAGAGCTCCCAGCTACAGCACTAATCACCCAGCCCTAATCACTGGGGGATACAGAGTGGCGTCATGGTTGTGAGGCAGTGGGTGGCCCAGGAGAACTGGGGCTGTGAAGAGTTCCTGTCTAGCATAGGGTGATCTTGGGGAGCCCTCCACAGGGGAGGGGGGACCAGGGGGACATAGGCTGTCCATGCCCTAACTGTGCTCTGCCCATGAGGCAAAAGCACCAGATCAGCCACTTGGTCAGGCTGCACAGAGCTCCATGGGGCTCTTGAGTCCCTGACTGACCCTGTTGCCTGACCCTGTACAGGTTCTGTGTCCATTCATCCTAAATTTGAATTTCAGGATTGCCACTTACTATTTGTGTGTGCTTAGACACAAAATTCTTTAAACTTTCTAAACTTTAGTTGCCTCATTTATAAGATGAAAATAATTATTCTTGCTTCTATCAAATCCAGACCCACTTAGAACAATACTTGAGGACTGTGCAGAGCCCAGCTCCATCTCCCTTTTCAATGTCACTCCTGGTCCCTGTGCTTCAGCCACCTGAGATGTTCTCCCATTCCTTGGGCACACAGTCCCCCTATACTTTCCTCATGCTTGTTCCCTCTGCATGAAACACAACATATGCCTCTTCTGGACATGGTGAAATCCTTGTTTCTCAAGGTTCTGCTCTACGAGGATTCTCTTGTTCTTAACTGTATAAGTTACGTATTGCTGAGTATTGAATTACTCTGAAGCCCAGCAGCTTAAAACAACAGTGAAGATTTTATTATCTCACATACTTCCCATGGGGCAGGACTCTGGAAGCAGCTTGAGGAGGTGGTTTTGGCTCGGGGTCTCTCAGGATGTCAGCTGGGGCTTACTCACATGGCCAGCTAGCTGGTGCTGGCTTTCAGTGGGAGGCCTTGGTTCTGTCCCATATGGACCTCCCCACAGGGCTGCTTAAGTGTACTTACAGCATGGCTGCCCCATCTCACCCTACAGCACTTGATTCAAAAGAGAGAAAGGCGGGAGTAGTGATATTCCTTATGAACCTTGCAAGCTTTCCTGGCATTGGAAGCAAAACATTATCATTTCATAGTATTTTGTTGGTCACATGGGTCCATCCTGATTCAGTGTAGGAGGGGAGCAGATAGGGTGTGTGAACACTAGGAGGTGAGGCGTATTGGGAGCCGTCTTGGGGGCTGATATCATATCTCTCCAAGGGAACGAAGAGTTCTGGTAGTCAGCAACATTCATTTATTTATAGTATCTGTCCGTGCCCCTGCCACTTTCCAGCAGCATGTCAGATGTGGGGATAATAGGGGTTTGAATGAGACAGAGCAAGGACCCTGGCTCGTAGGCCCACAGTCTTGGGGGAGGGCAGACACTAAATAATGTGTTACTCAGGTATGGTTGTCACAGTGCCATGGTGGAAAGACAGAAAAGAAGTGGGCAGATGAAAAGATCTAAAGAGGGACCTGGTGTGATGGGTGGGTGGAGGGTGGAAGGTTCCCTTCTTTAAGCTACCTGAGCACTTGCTGAGGACCACCCTGCTTCTCCATTTAGGCTCATGTTATTTCTGACCATTTTTCTTCTCCACTTATAATCCGCCCTCCAACAGTGAGCTCCCCAAGAGAGGTCTGACCTTGCTGCAGTTTGGTGTCCCCAGTCCGAGCCCAGGGCTGGGGCCTGCAGAGTCCTTCTTTCCTCAGCAGGTATGCCTGGGGGGAGGGAGAAGAAGGTACCTGTGGGGGAGGAAGACTGCAATTGGGGCTGAAGTGAATTTGCTGCCCTCCTGTGCCTGTTCTTAATGGCCTCTGCCCACACATGGCTGTTATCTGCAGCAGCGTTAAAAGAGCTCCCAGAGTGTAAGTTCTCAGTGGGGAGCTGTGGGCTGAAGTGGCTCTAACTGGCATCTGTTGTGATATGTTTGGTTTCCCTGGCTTTGGCTCATCCATAGCTAGTGTGAGATGTTTTAGCAGCAGTGAGAATGATAATTGTTGTCACACTGGCTCCTGCCCACCATGTGTTGCAGACGCATCACATTCCACCTCAGGGCCTTTGCACATGCCACTCTCCTGCCACTTGTGCTTCTCTCTGGGCATCCCCACATCTTGTGGAGCTCTTCTCAAAGCTCCTCATCAGAGACCCCATCTGACCAGCCCCATAGTAAACCCTAGGCCCTCTCCATCTTCCTGTTGGCTGTGTTTCTCTGCATAGTGCTAATTGTACCTGTTATTATGTTATTTAAATACAAACTCTGAAGTTAAGTAAAGGGGTCACGATCTTTGTCCAGGGAAATAAGATTGTCTGTATTAGTTGAGACATAAAATTTGGCAGTGTAATGGGAAGTCCCGTTGGGGCCCTCATCACTTTACAGTTTGCAGAGCATTCGTTTCTCATGAGTCAGCTTGTTCAGTCCTTTCGTACAAGACTGTGAGGTGGGCAGCACGGGTGCCATTAGGAGAAACAGCTTGGGCCCACAGAGGCTGAGTAAGGGAGTCAGGGCCGGGCAGGCAGAGGTTGTGATTCAGAGCCAGGCTCTGGGATTCAAAATCTGGAGCTCTGTCACTGCGCTGTAAGTGATAAACAGCACTTGACATCAACTTTTGCTACTACACAATTAAAAGTGACTCTCATAAAACAGCTTTGGTAACACTCAGTTGTGCAAAGTGAACAGACAACAACTGTCCCCATTTCATGCTTGTCTAACAGCTGAAGGAATGTCCTTCTCTTCAGGGGCTCAAAGGCAGTGTGTTTTTTGAAATCTCACTGTGAGCTTAAATTTAATTTCCTTGGGAAGTCTTATTCTGACCCCTCACCTAGCATATGGACCTCTACAACCTTGCACTCTCTGAGTGCCTTGGAAAGCTCTGTCCTAGCAGGTATATATGTGGAATATAAAGTCTTAACACAACAACTAAGAAAATGACATGAAGGCTATGTTAACCAGTTGGATGAAAGTATTCCAAATTGTATATCGTAACAACCTGCCGTACCCCATGATAGTATTAATGTACGCAGCTATGACTTAATAAAAAAAAAAAGAAAAAACCCCCAAACCTTAACTAGTTGACTGTAAGCTCATTAGCAGGAAAACCTTGCAGAAAATGAAAACTGCTACAGTCCTCCAGGTAGTTGGGGGCTGGGGTGGGGTGGAGCTAGCGTGTGATGAGTGCAAGTCCTAATGCACGTCCGTGTGGAGGTCTCCAGCAGGCAGCTGGAGTGAAACTGGCCTGGTGTGAGCCACAGGAATTCATGCAGCCCTGGGGAACTGTTCCCAAGAGGATTCAGATCGTTTATTTTTAAACACTGTTCTTGCCAAACCAAACACACCTGCCTCCAGTTTTTGACTCCCCCCAAAATAAAAGGTCCCCACATTTCCATTTGGTTTAGAAGGTAAGATGCCAAGCTAAGATCAAGCCTTTCACTGCTTGGTAGAAAGGTTTTTGGCTTCTGGGCAGTGGAGGACAGTTCCTAGCAGTGTGGCCAGTCTCCACCACAGGGCCTCAGTAACTTCAAGACCATCCCTTTACTTAGCAGCTCCTGTGTGCCAGCCCCTGTGCTGGACCGGAGGGAAATAGTACGAAGAGATGTGTTTCTGCCAAGGACACCCCAGTCTACTGGGCATCTGAGTTCCTTGCCCAGGGGCATGATATACTGCGCCTAGTTTTTTTTTTTTTTATTTGATGCATTTTGATATGTTTAGCCTGGAGCCAGTTGGTAATGAGTCAATGATTTATGCTGCTGGACATAACAGTGCTGGCAGCGCAGGGCTAAGCCAAGGTCTGGGAGGCCTGTGTGCACACACACACTAGCGGGTGGGAGCTCAAGGTGCTTTGAGGAGCTTGGATCAAAATGGAGCAGTTCAGGTCAAGTTCTGGCTGGGAGGCTGATTTCTCATCTCAGATCTGCAGATCTATTTATGCATTTCAGGCTTTGTGCCCTGGTGGCTTGCCGTGGTGGGTAGTGGTCTAGCTCAGCTCTTGTTCTATTTAATGCTGGTCAAAGGATTGAGTTTCTTTCTGCCACTCTCTGCCCTGACTGCTCCTTCTCGCACTCATACAATATCAATATCTACCCTTAGGTAGGTTTCAAAGTTAAACTTTTATCAGTTCTTTCCTCAAAAAAAAAAAAAAATGCTGAGAAAACCCCCAGAGAATTGACCTTTGAATTCCACAATGTGCCTTTCTAAAATCAAAACCACCCAGTGCTTTCCAGTGAACTCTTAGAAAGTGTATGTGGCTTTTCCTTTTCGAAGTGGGTGATGTCTTTTAGCACCCGGCTACTCAAAGTGTGGCTCTAAAACTTTCAGAGAGTTTGTCAGAAATGCAGAATCTCAGACCAGGCTTCTAGACCATCCAAAAAAATGTATTTACTTTATCAAGACCCCTAGACTGTTCTCATGCAAGGTTGAGCCTGAGATGCACTAATGTAGATGGCAGCCTTCTTGAAAACATCCAGCCTGTTTGGACGGCTCCTGGATGCATGCTGCAGAAGGTGGTTCCCAGGGGCCTTGCTCTTCTCCTGAGCATAAAACTGAAACAGGGACTTGACTGAGGAAGGTGGAGATTTGGCTTACCTGAAAGACCACTGTGAGAAGGAGTGGGGTTAGCCAGTGGTTTGTTGATGCTTATTTAAAATAAAATAGATTCTCTTCTTTCTACAATGACTAAAGTGACTTTATTTTTGTAGGAAAAGGCCTTTGGATGTCTTTGTCACAGGAAGAAGGAAGTGGGCTTGCCAGTTTGGAGAAGGGAAGGCTCAAAGTTCTGAGTCCATGACAGTCCATGACATGTCCTCAAAAGCTGGGAGGGCTCCTGGGAGGAAAGGGAATCAAACTTGTTCTGTGAGGGGCAGAATGAAGACGTCTGGAAAGGTTTTGTCATTATGAAGAAGAACTTCTTAACTTCTGGAGAACTGTTTAAAGGTGAACGGGCCTATCTTCAGAGGGAAGGAGCTCCATCCCTAGAGACAATTCAGACAGGACCTGGATGTCCTCTTGTTTAGGATGTTGTAGGGATCTAAGCATGATGTGGAACTGGCCCAGATGATTGTCAGTGAACTGTGGGCAAAGAGAAGAAAGGGCTCACAGAACTGGGTTTCAATCCCTTCTTTCCCACTTACTAGTCCTGATTTGGGCAAGTTATTTAACTTTTTCTAAGTCTTACTTTCTTCATCTGAAATTAGGAATAATAATGCTTATTATTATAAGTGTTATACTGAGACAGTATGAAAATACAATAAAAATTATAGAGATAAAGTTCCTACCCATTCTTGATATGAAGAAGGTGCTTTAAAAATGTCCCCTACCTACTTCTTCTCCTTGCTTTGTCTGGGATGAACTGTAATCAGGTAACAGTTTGAACAGTCAGTCTGATGTTGTGTTTTAATCTCTGATACTTTTGATTCTTGTTAACTGCTAGCGGTTGGCTTTTACCTGTTTTGCTCAATTGGGATGTTTAATAGGGCTGGAATTATAGCAGGCCCTATGTGGGCCAGTGGTCTTGCCACCTGATATCCACGGCAGCCACCATAGTGTCAGCCAGGAGGGCTGGACAGGGCTACCCAGGGTGTCAACGCCAGGAAGAACTTAGGTCCATATTGGCCTGCTGTACTTTGGAGCAATTGCTGGCTGTGGGCTGGTGTACCTGCCCCTGAATTTAGATCACATGCAGACACATCTGTTCTCTGATAAAGGTACGTTCCCGTCTGCAGATGCAACACATTTGTAGATGGGTTAGGAAAGAAGGCAGCATTGCAGGAGAGGAGGCATTATTATATGTGTCAAGATCCGAGGGCTGTCCTTTCATGGCCTTTTACTATTCCTCCAATAAAAAGCTTTTCTTGCCTACGAAAGGGAGATTTACAACACAGTTGGTGTGTCTCGGTTTTCTCCCAGGTCTTAGAGTACACCACACCCTGAATAGACCACATCATCTTTTCTGCTTCTCTAATCTCACCTGTCCCTGTTTTCTTATAAACTTTCTGGTATTATTCCAGGCATAAGGACCCCTCCTTTAAGGAATGGGGACTCTTCATATAGCATTCAACAGAGTTTGGATCATCTCATATATTATCAGCCCTGGTAGCCTGGCATGAGATTTCCTACCTGGTACAGAAATACCAAACACCTTGATAATTCATATGGCAACAACTTGAACAATATGTGCCAGGAAGCTCAGTGCCAAGCCTTCAGGTCTCAGCTGGACTCCTGGCTACCCAAGGACCAGGTGACATCTATCCCTACATCCAAGCACAGCTGCTGGTGGGTGCTCAGCAGAGGGTCATTGATTGTTGAATCTCAGTAACAGAGAGCCCTGTAAGGTTTATCTGAAGCCTGGCAACTCAGAACGAGGCCAGGGAAAAGGAGCAAAGAATTGATTGAAATAAGTCAATTTCACCTTTTATTATTTTTTAATTTCAAATTAATAGGAGGGGATACTGTTATTTTGTTTTTTAGGTTATATTGTTTTCAGGTTCCAGAGTAAAGTTCCAGTTGTAAAAGAGCCCCTCCCCCAGGTGGCGTGTTATACACCCTCAGGATGTGCACATTAGGTGAGATCCCGCCTCCTGCCCTCCCTCCTTCTGCCAATCGTCTTCCCCCCTTCCACCCTTCACTCTCCTCTACCCCCATACTGGACCATATTTGTGTTTTATTATTCATATGAGCATATAATTATTCATATATTGGTTTCATATTAGTATGGAATTAGATATTTATTTTTCCATCCTTGTGATACTTTACTAAGAAGAATGTATTTCAACTACATCCAGGTAAATGTAAAAGATGTAAAGTCTCCATTCTTCTTAATGGCTGAATAGGATTCCATGGTCTACATATACCAGAGTTTTTTGATCCATTCATGAGTTGATGGGCATTTGGGTTGCTTCCATGACTTGGCAGTGATGAACTGAGCCACAATAAACATTCTAGTACAAATGCCTTTGTGGTAAAATGATTTATGTTCTTCTGGGTAGATACCTAGTAATGGGATTATAGGGTCAAATGGGAGGTCTACTTTTAGGTCTTTGAGGATTCTCCATACTTCTCTCCAAAAAGGCTGTATTAGTTTGTAGTCCTACCAGCAGTGTAGAAGTGTTCCCTTCTCTCTATGTCCATGCTGGCATCTGGCGTTTTGTGACTTTGTGATGTGGACTAATCTTGCTGGGATTAGGTGATATCCTAGGGTGGTTTTGATTTGCATTTCTTTGATGATTAAAGACAATGAGCATTTTTTCATGTGTTTGTAGACCATTCCTCTGTCATCTTGCCCATTTATAGATGGGGTTGTTTGTACTTTTTTTATTGTTTGAGTTCTCTGTAGATTCTGATTATCAGGCCTTTGTTAGATTCATAACATGCAAAAATCTTCTCCCATCCCGAAGGCTGTCTGTTTGCTTTGTTTGTGGCACCCTTAGCTGAGCAAAAGCTTTTTAGCTTGATAAAATCCCAATTATTTATTTTTGGTGTTGCTGCAACTGCCAAGGGGGTCTTCCTCATAAAGTTTTTTCCCAGGTCAATATCGTCAAGTGCTTTTCCCACACTCTCTTCTAGAATTTTTATTGTTTCATGCCTTAAATTTAAATCTTTTATCCAGTGAAAATCAATTTTTGTCAATGGTGAGAGGTGTGGGTCCAGTTTCTGTCTTCTATGTGTGGATAACCAGTTCTCCCAGCACCACTGGTAATGAGGGATTATACTTTTTATTAATATCTCACTTTGTTCCAGAAAGGATTGGTGCATAGAGCAAAACAAATAAAATATAATTGTTAGAACAAAGTAGGGTAAAGTAGGGTGTAGATAAATAAATACGTACAATTGGGATCAGGGAAGAAAGAAATGGGTTGCATGAGCTTTTCCTTTCTTTTTTCTTGAGACAGAGTCTCACTCTGTCATCCTGTGTAGAGTACTGGGGCAGCATAGATCACAGCAGCCACAAACTCTTGGGCTCCAGTGATCCCTTGCCTCAGCTTCCTGAGTGGCTGGGACTACAGGCATGTGCCACCACTCCTGGCTAGTTTTTCTATTTTTTAGTAGAAATGGGGTCTCATTCTTGCTCAGGCTGGTTTCAAACTCCAGGGCTTAGGCAATCCACCTGCCTCAGCCTCCCAGAGTGCTAGGATTACAGGCATAAGCCACTGTGCCGGCAAATTTTTCATATGACTCAAATTCTTCCAAATTAAAAAAAAAATAAAGGAAATATGTTTCTTAGGCTGTCTTCTTAGGTTGGCAAAGTCTTCCTTAATTTTCCCCTTGCCTGTGTTTCATCGTTCCCCGGGCTGAGTGAGCCCGAGAGCCCTCCTGCCCCATGGCAGGCCAGCCTTGCCCACTACGAGGACTTGCCCATTACTCTAGGAGAGAAGGGGCTAGAAGGCGCACCATCCCTGCCACTCTCAAATTATCAGCCCCGATGAGTCATCACTACAAATTGGTTTTATTTTCTTTTGTGCAAGAGCTTGATTCAGAGTTGATTTGACAGCCAAATTGGCCCGGAAAGTATAATGAGGCAATGCGGAGCATTTCTGAATAAAGAAGGAGGAAGGAACAGGTTGGGGGGTGGGGACGCCTTTCCTATCTCTGGGGCACACATTCCAGCTGCATTGCTGAGCTCTGTCGGGGAGGACCAAGAGGGCACAGTGCATTCCTCTGAGGCTAAGTGTGAGGCAGGTGAGGGGCTTTCTTGCCAGGTCTGGATTTAGTGACAGTGAGTCTCATCCAGTAGTAGTAATACGTGGATGTTGGAAATATGATGGACAGCTCAGGGGGTGAGAGCACTGGCTGTGGAATAAGGTGGTATTATATTCAGTTTCTAGACCTGCCACTTACCTATTCGTTGTTCCATCTCAGGCAATTTACTTAAGTTCTCAAAAGACTCAGTTTCCATATCTGGAAAATGGGAAATAACATTTAACAATAAATGTTATTTATTGAGAGGGTCTCCATGAAGAGGTAATAACTTAGCTTGGTCCTTAGTTATTGTGTTAGCATCTCTTGTTTCAAGCAACTCCCACAATACATGTTATGTAAGTGTTTGTAACTCAGTCAGTCATCTTTGTGAACTATCCATTTATGGTCACATTCTTTTATTTTCCATCTAACCTGGCTGGTTTACCCCTCCTACCATCCCTGTTTATCTTTCCCCGACCCCAACCATGGGAGGCTCTGGTCACATGTCCCAGACACATCTTGCTGAGCTCAGACTTGGAATCAGAAGCTTTTCAACACAACACTACATTTTGCCATCGCCAGTCACAGTTATGTATTTTTATACTTAAGATAGATCTCAAGCTTGTCAAGCATCGATATCTATCAAACCAACATGGGGCAAAGAAGGCCAGACCTTTTGCTTTAGTCTTGACAAATCATTACCTGAGAGTTAAAAAGCCGGAGCATGTTTCCCTCTCTGAGAACGCTGGATCCCGAGCTGGAGGAAATGGATGGCATTTCTGATTCTGTTGTTTTGCCTAGATCTGATCTTGGACAAGCTACTTAGAATCTTGGAATGTCGCATCCTTAAGAGAATAAGATTTACCTCCTGGGGGCTGTTTTTGTGAGTTGTACCAGTTGTACTGGTTCATGCTAAGATGAATTTGATTCTTGACTCTATTCCCTGGTTACTGTTTACTACCTTGGGAAAGCTGAATGGGGTCGGGAAGACACTGGGAGTTGGGACTCCCGAATGAACATGGCAGTGAAGCTTCTCCTTTTGTCTCTAGCTTCTCCCTCTTCTGGATTCTATTGCCGTGAGTCCTGGCTTCTTTGCCCACCTTACAAAAGAGTCTTTCTCTGCTGACAATCTCCTGAGTGAATGCCAGATACCAGGTGCCAGGAAGGTGACCTCCCCCATTATCTGCAAGCTGGTACCTGCTTCTCACTGGAGCTAGAGGCATAGGGGGGAGGGTCAGGCTGTGTCTAGCTTTTTTCTGTGTGTAGTCCTCTCTGGAGCACAGTTCCTACCTGTCATCCAGTCTTGGAAGTAATGAGACTAGGTGGAAAAGATGTGGACTTTGGAGGCAGACGTACTTAGGTTTGGATTGGGGTTCTGCCATGTAACTGTGTGGTCCTGGAAAAATTACTCACCCTTTCTGAGCTCCTGTCTATTAATCAAATGGGAATGCCAATCTTATTCAATGTGAAGGCAGGGACTGTGACTGGGTATTCACACATTTATCTGTTACCTACAATTTGTTCATGGTTTGATAAATATCTTTGAAGAACTGAATGGATCCTTAGACCACATAAGCATGCTCAGGGATGTCAGTGTCCTTGCAACTTCCTCGCCCTGTCTTCTTCCAATATCCTTTTTTTTGTTTTTTTCTTTGAGACAGAGTCTCACTCTGTCACCCTGGGTAGAGTGTCATGACATTGTAATAGAAGGGGAAAGGCACTAAGCCCAATAAAGCATAGAGAATATGAGAAGGGGGTAAGTGCTGTGGGGACGAATAAAAGAGAAAAGGCGGGTGGGAAGCTGATGAATGGGGAATCAGGAGCTGAGATCTTAGCAGGTGGTCATGGAAGGCCCTGCTTAGGTGACATCTAAGCAAAAATAGTTGATGAGGATTTGGGACCAGTCTATTTCTCCCTAGCATTCCATTGTTTTCTTTGCTGTTGCTCAGATTTTTGCAAGTTGAAGGGAAGGTGAAATGAGATCAAACGCCTGGGAGCAATTCCAAGCCTCACCTTTTAAAGCCACCTTGAAATCTCACCCCAGTGCTCTCTTTTGGAGGTCTGCTATACCTGGCTTTCCATCCATCAGACTTCCCGAAAGTGCTCACCTGGAGAGGGCACCTGGGCCAGATGCAGAGCCTGTGGCCAGGCAGCAGCCAGCCAGTGCATTGGGTGGGTCTCCTCACAAGAAGCCAGGCTCTGCCCCAGGCCTGCTGCTCGCTGAGGTTTGCCCTGGCACCCGGCATCCCAGCTGTGTTTATGGTCACTCAGGTGCCATAACTTTCAAAACAAGGGTGGCAGTGTTTTGGTGCTAGTTTTGGTTACAAAGCAATGTGCACCTGCCTAGGGCACTACCATGACCATCTGGTCAGCCCTACCTCTCCTCACTCTCTGCTGTCTTCTGGCAGCCTAGATTGGGTGAGGCTGGAGTTGGGATGCTCGTGGCTCTGAGTTAACTTCCCTTCTCACTTGCCTTCCTTCTCCAGGTCTCCAGAGCAAGTCCTTACTTGGAGATTTGTTTCTGGCCAGTCCTGGGGAAGGAAAACAGAGCAGACCCAGCAGGGAATGCTTCCTTCTGAGTGCTGTTCCTCAGACATCACAGTGTGTCTGAGGGTACCTAGTCCTGTCCCCAAGTGCAGAAACTCTGACCCAGTGGATCTGGGAGAGGACCAAGGAATCTGCTGCATCATTATCAATCTCATCACCAAGTCTGTCCCTCAGCTGATCACACCTGGATAAGCCCAGATTGCAGTTTGCCCCCAACTGGCTGTGTGTCAGGCTGGGGAAGTCTACCCTGGCAGCCCTCTGCCCAGAGTCTAGCTCAGTACTGAGCACCTGGGCAGTACTCAGAACACGAACGTTGACATTCAGTGGCAATTTGAAGTGAATCCTTTATAAAGAACCTCTCACAATGTGTAGAGTTGCACACTAATTGATCTTTGTAGCTAGGTTTGCTGTCTTAATGGTTGAATTTTTCTTAGAGCAGAGGTATGCCTTGGATCAGGATTTTGACAAAACAATAGCATCCTGAAAAGAAGAACTGAATAAGGGCAATTATTTTTGAAGGGATCTGAGCCAGGCCCTTCTCCTTGAATGTTGCTTTGCTAAAGACATAAGAAGTTATACCTTATATTAGTGCTTCCCAGCCTCGGCTGCTCACTGGAGTCACCAGGGGATTTAAAAAATCCTGATGCTTAGACCCTACCACTTGGGTCCTGTCTAACTGGTATGGTATGCGGCCCAGACACTAGGATTCTGTAAAGTTCCCCAGGTGATTCCACTGTGCCTCCAGGCCTACAAATCACTGACATGGGATGTGTGGAACCTCCTGAAGAGGGGAGAAGAAGATGGATTTCTTGAGTCTTACAGGGAATCCCCTCGACTAGAGAATGCAGGTGCCCTGGATTCTGTGATCTCAACCTAGTCTTAAATCTGCATATAAAACATGTTACAGCTCAGTGCCTGTGGCTCAAGTGGTTGGGGCGCCAGCCACATACACCTAAGGTGGCGGGTTCTAATTCAGCATGGACCCACCAAGCAACAATGATGGCTGCAGCAAAAAAATAGCTGAGCGTTGTGGTGGGCGCCTGTGGTCCCAGCTACTTGGGAGGCTGAAGCAGGAGACTCACTTGAGCCCAGGAGTTGGAGGTTGCTGTGAGCTGTGATGCCACAGCACTCTATCCAGGGGGACAGCTTGAGGCTCTGTCTCAAAAAAACCCAAACAAACAAACAAACAAACAAAAAACATGTTACATATACATATATATATCCAAAATAGCAAAAACCACTTGTTTTCTATCCTTTAATAAAACCATTTTTCCTGACTTTAAACATGATACATGCTTATCATAAACTATTGAGGTCATGAAGAGATATATAAAAATGTTTTCAAATTTTCCTAAATGCCGCTACAGAAGTAAACTATTAATATATCTAAACACCCTTCATCTCATCCCGCTGTGCCTAGATATATGTGTAGCTTGGCTATGCAACTCAACATTTCTTTTTTTAAGGGACAGTGCTTTGCTTTGTCACCTAGGCTGGAGTACCTAGGTGTGGTCATATTTCACTGCAACCTCAAACTCCTAAGCTCAAGTGATCCTCCTGCCTCAGCCTCCTGAGTAACTGGGACTACTATCATGTGCCACCATGTCTGACTAATTAAAAAATTTTTCTTTTATAGAGATGGGAGATGGGGGTCTCGTGCAACTCAGCATTGATAGCAATCCTGTATACATACTGATCTGGAACTATGTTCTGCACAACAGGATAGGCTGGATCATCAATAACTTTCCATAGATGTGCATAATGATTTCCTTAAGAGCTTGTCAAATTCAAGCTCTAGGTCTACCTGATCGATGGAGTATCTGCTTTGTTGTGAAAGCTTTGCATTTTATAAACAATGAGACAAACAACAGTGTTCAAAGTTTCCTCTGCTGGTTAAGAAGGCTGGGTGCATCCAAGCAGGCCAATAGCGCGACAGTGCACTGTTGCGTGTCTGGGAAGTTGTGGGCTTGGGACAGAAGGGCGTTGCAAGCCAAGCTACTGCCACTTTTTGTAGTGCTGGTCTCTGTTGAGTTTTAGTTTCGTTCCTTATGCTTCTGAAGAGGTCCTGTTTTTAGGTGCCTGCGGACCGGGCAGAGGGTATGGAGAGTCCCAGAGAGCTGCCTCCCGAGCACGCACAGGTGGAGCCACCTGTAAGGGGCATCTCAGGGTCAGTCCAGTGTGTCCTGTGGGATTCAAGTCCTCTGGTTTCAGATTCCCCAGTTATTTGAAAGAAGCTGACAATATATATTTATTTAAATCTGTAATGTCTTTATTTTTAATTACTTAAAATTATACAAATTCTAATTGTTTAAAAATTAAAAGTATCGTGGAACCAAACAAAACACATCTGGGGCCTTCTGTAGTCTTCCAGGCTGAGGTCTGGTCCACTAAGCCTTTTGTGGCAATTTGCATGTCTACCTTAGTTCTATAATATTGACCGAATGCCTCATTCCCAGGGGCAGTCACTGTTCAAAAGAGTGGAAATACAAAAATGAAAAGTTATGATCCTTGCCTTTGTGTGGGGCAGCTTATGGACCCTTAACAAACATTTGCTGTATTACCTGGTATGTTTTAGAAATGCAGATTCTTGGGTCTCACACTAGACCCACAGAAACTGTATTTTAAAATGCACTGTAATCCATATTTTAACAAACCTTCCCTATGGTTCTGAGGCCTGCTGAAGCTTAAGACCTGTGGACCTGGAAGGCACATCAGGTATATATGGACAGAGATCTGAGAGATGGACAAAATGTGGTTGGAATGACACCACTTGAACCTCAAAGCAGTAGTTCCCAACTTTTTTGACACCAAGGACAGTTTTCATGGAACACAGATTTTCTACAGATTGGGAGGGGGGATTGATATTCGTCTGCAAGGAACTGATTTATTATGGTCTCTGTGTATTCCAACCTCTCTGCGTATGATAATCTGTGTTTGCAGCTGCTCCCCAGGCCTAGCCTCTGCCTCAGCTCCTCCTCAGATCCTTAGGCATTAGGTTCTCATAGGACTGTGCAACCTAGATCCCTCTCATCTGCAGTTTCCAGTAGGGGTCTCACTCCTATGAGAATCTAATGCCATCACCCTGATCAGGCAGGAGGCAGAGCTCAGGTGGTCATGCGAGCCATGGGGAGTGGCTGTGAATACAGAGGAAGCTTCACTTGCTCCCAGGCCCCTCACTCATCACCTGCTGTGCAACCCGGTTCTTAATAGGCCAGAGACTGATACCAGTCCACAGCCTGGGGTTTGGGGATTGCAGCCTTGAAAGATGAATAGGAGTTGGGCAGAAGACATGAGAGAGGTGTCCCAGGGAGGGGTGCAGCAGGAGCCAGAGTGAGGAGGGGACAGCATGTTTGGGGATTGCTCACTCAGTGCCTGTGAGTGAGTGCTAAAGACTCTCTGGGAAACCCAGTGGAAGAATGTGCTGGGGCCGGGCTTCCAATATCATGCCAAGTGAGTTGGATCTTATCTTGGAGGGGTTGAGCATCCCCAGAGACCTTGTAGCAGGGGAGTGTGGAGGGGTTCAGATTACTTCTGGGTAGAGGCTACTCTCTTGGTGTACCCCACTGGCCTAGATCTTCATTCCTGCCTCCCCTGCATAACTCAGATCTGGGCCAGCAATTCCCATCCTTGGACAGGGTGGCGGGCAGGGAGGTCCCAGCCTGAGTTATATGGCTGTTGTTGCATGTGCAATAGTGCCACTGGTGTCCCTGCTTCTCTTTGCTTACAACCAAAACCAGTTGCTGAGAACATGAGCAACCACCTAAATGCTCGACTGGGTAAGTGCACACGAGCATTCAGGTGGTGGTTCACATTCTCAGCAACTGCAGCTCTCTGTAATCCCACTTCAGAGTACTCTACCAGTTTATGCAGCAAAGGTTTTGGAAAAAAACCTGGGTCTATTTCTTTCTTCAGAGATCTGTGATGTCTTTTTTCTTATTTTTAGAATTTAAAAAGATTTTTTTTTAAAAATAAGCATTTTAAAAGAAAAGTGTCTTTTTAAAAAAAAAAAGAAATAATTTTATTCTTTATAAGAGGATTTTTAAAAGTCACAGAAAGGCAGAGGATCATGTAGTTACACAATAACTAGAATAAGTATATTGTCCTATCAATATTTCCTCAAAGTAGCAGATGGCAAAATGCAACAATTTGAACTCAAGGGCCAGGGCAATTCATGTTTATACTTAACTGGGGCTCGCTCCTCCTTCCTTCCCTCCTATCTATTTTTTCTTTTTTCCTTCTTTTTTAAAATTTTTGTTTTTTGTTTTGGGTTTTTTGTTTGTAAGACAACTTTGCTTTTCTAAGTTTTCCAAGTGCTCATAAAAGCAATGTTTTACCTACTTAGCTAGGATATTGTACATATCTTCCTGATGTGAGGATATTAAATTGTGCATAAAGACTTCTGAGCTAGCAAGGGGACCAAACTGTTGTTCTGAAATAGTTTAGAAATAGTTTGCTTAGAGGCAAGAATATGAATGTGGATTATTTATGTTCAGGCGATGGTTCTACAAAAGATGTTAGAAGATACCAAGAAAATACTTGTGCTTAGAACTTTTGGACTCATTTTTCAGGTGGGAATATTTTCATTTAAAATTTGCTGTAGAGTCTAGCAACTTTTTGATTTCTTTTTCTTTTTTCTTTTTTTTTTTATTGAATGGTAACTATGTACATCAATGCACTTCTGGGGTACAATGTGGTGTTTTCACATACAATTTGAAACATTTCCATCAAACTGGTTAACATAGCCTTCATGTCATTTTCTTAGTTATTGTGTTAAAATGTTCATATTCTACACTTAGAAAAATACACTTGTACCCTTGTAAGATAAACCACAAAAGTGATCCCTCTTCATATTCTTAGGCTGTTATTAGGTTATAGATTTCAAATGAAAGCTATAAATTAATTTCATAACAGGGCTGTGTACCTTGGATACTTTTTCTTCCATTCTTGTGATACTTTGCTAAGAAGAACATTTTCCAGCTCCATCCATGTGAACATGAAGGACATAAAATCTCCATCTTTCTTTATGGCTACATAGTATTCCTGTGTACATATACCACAGTTTGTTGATCTATTGTGGATTAATGGGCACTTGGGCTTCTTCCATGACCTGGCAATTATGAATTGGGCTGCAACAAA
>CAUYQV010141635.1:0-61261 GCA_963574575.1 Galagoides demidoff
TGTGCTAATTTTATA
Source organism: Galagoides demidoff (assembly GCA_963574575.1). Taxonomy (NCBI): domain Eukaryota; kingdom Metazoa; phylum Chordata; class Mammalia; order Primates; family Galagidae; genus Galagoides; species Galagoides demidoff. Next base: position 16 of record CAUYQV010141635.1, read on the forward strand.
TACAATTTGGAATGTTTACATCAAAAAGCTCTGGCCTCCTTCCTCACTCTTCCTGCTATCTGCCATTTACTTTGCACTTCCCTGTGACAGCTGCTGGGCATTCTGCCCATTGTTTTAGTTGTGCTCAGAGTCAAACTCATGCACTCCCTTTGGTCTGGAACCAGGACCTACTGATATTCTTGAAGGAGAGTTTTTTCTCAGGCACACAGCTCTAAGGGGGAAAGTCCTATCTGTTTCTTTTCTGAATACCCATTGTTACTGTTGAAAACTTTGCTCTCAAATTGCCATGACTTTGAAAACGATCTATCAGTTCCCTGCGGCTACTTTTCAAAATCTTCTTTCTGGTTTTGTTCCACCACAATGTCTCTGGTTATGAATTTCTTCTTTCTTTGATCCTTTTGGGTTACATTGTGTTTCCTCGATTTGCGGATTCCTGTTTACCGCCAGTTCTGGAGTTTTCCTGCTCATGATTTCTTCAAATACCATCTCTTTTCCGTTTTCTCTATTATCTTTTTCTCAGATTCATATGAGACATACATTACTGTATCAGTCATTTGAAAACATGTTTTTCTATTTCCTCATTCTTTGAGATTTGGGGGCCTTCTTGATCCCGGAGAGACTGCTAGAGATAGTCAGCGACTTGGCTGGAGGGGCGCCTTCTGTGTGCCACTAACCAACCCATCACTTCCTCCACCCCATCACTTCCTCCACCCAGGCCTATATCTGCCTGTCCCGATTACCCCAGGACTAGGTGCAGGTGACTAGAGATATCCCTACACCCCCAAGCACACTGAAATTATCCAAGCCAGCCAATCCTAAGCCTGTTTATATGGCTTTGCTGCCGATCCTAAACCTTTTTATCTGACTTTGCGTATTCCTTCCCGTCTATGGAAAACACAATAAAATGCTCCTGTCCACATCCCGCCCTTGCTCACTCTGCCTTATACTGCAGTTCTCAAACCTGGTGCTTCCCTGGACCCCTGCGATGTGACTGCACCTCCTGCTGCTAGGAACCTGTGAGCGAAACACTTGTTTTATGGCAGACATTCCTCTGTCTGTGCCTCTTACCACACTGATTAAAGCCAACCCCAGGGCACAGCTAAAAACAGTAAGATCTTCTCAGTCTATCCTGCACATCCTTATCCTCTCGTCCTTATTTTCCATTTACTTATCTCTTTGTGCCGCAGTCTGGATATTTTCCCCACCTCTGCTTTCCAGTTTTGTAATCCCTTTGTGTATTTATGTATTCCACTTGGTTCTTTTCCAAATATGATTGTTATTCCTTGTCGTTATCTTCCTTTTTTGTTTCTATGTGGAATTTTAGTATGTATCTCTTTAAATATTTTCTATAAAGCTATTCTGTAGCCTGAAGCTGACAGTTCCTCCAGTCTTCAGGGGTCCTAATCTATTACTCATTTCTGCTGGCTCTTATACATGATGCTTAATTTCTCAAGGGCTTGATTAACTTCAGTGGTGAGCAATAATGCTTGACCTTAATTCTTCTGGCCTATATGGAGGAAGTTGGAGCCAAGAAAAGCCATTGATGTGGGACTACTTACCGTTCCTGTGTAGTGAAGATTAGCTTTACTTAAAGAGAAGTCTGGCCTTTGCCCTCAGCTACTAGAGGGTGATCTCTTGGTCCTTGGAACGTGTCGTCTTAGAAGAGAGTCTTTGTTTACCCGGAGACTTTGACCATCAGATAGTTGAACAATGTGGTTCATGATGGGAACTTTGGTCTACATGGTATCAGTTTTGCCTTTCAAAGTATCTGGAGATTAAAGGTTTCAGCCTGAGCTGTGTATGATTGAGTCCCAATAAAAACTCAGGACATTGAAGTCACATGTGAGCTTTCCTGGATAGCAAACTGCATATGTGTTGTCAGACACTGATAGTGGGGAAGTAATGGGTCCATGATTCCATAGGTAGAAGGCCACGGAAGCTCTGTATGTGGCCCCTGTCCTGGACTCCCCCACTATGTGTTCCTTCTTTTGGCTGATTTCAATCTGTCCCCTTTCCCTATAATGAGCTATAATTGTGAGTATGACAGCTTTTAGTGAGTTCTATGAGTCCTTCTAGTGAGTTATTGAAACCAAGGGTGGTGGTGGGAACCCCTGGAGCTTACAAACTGGTGTCATAAGTGAGTGAAGTCTTGTATGGAAACTGTGTGTCCTCTGATCCCATGGCTGGCTTAAACATCACAGTTGTCAAGGTTGGTATAATTCTTTGTGCTTCTTCAAGGAGCTGAGCTCAATGAGGCAGTCTCAGGCTCAGCTTCCCCACCTCAGAGCTGGCACGAGGCTCAGTGTCCTTATGGCCATGCTGCTATAGGCAGGAGGCCTGAGAGCTGCTCTGCTCCTCTTGGGCAGCCACTGTGAACCACTCCCATATCTGTGCACAGGTCTCGTCTTTATGTATTTCTTTTCATCCTAACACCAAAAAGTTATTCCCTTGTTTAATTTAAGATCTATTTGTTCTGTAGCGGGGAGGTACTCAGAGCCCTTAATATACCAAATGGGGAAAAGCAGAAGTCTAATTTTGTGTTTAGTTTTATGCTTCATGTTGTCAGTTATTATGTCATCGGTATTTCCTTCTGAAGTACTTCACACAAAAGATAATTTCAACCTAAGTTATGGGAGTGGTAGCTCAGCACAGCTCAGATTTGATCTTTTGTCTAATTAATTCAAGAGCCTAGTAACAGGTATTATCTTCTCCAAATCATTTCTCACATTACAAGTATCGCAGCTCTCCCAAATGTCAGATCTGATTGTATCTTGCTCCTTAATGCAACTGTCACGATGGCGCTCAAGTAGTCATCTGGGATCACAAGGCAATTAGTCAAGGCGGTAGCAAGCCAGGAATCTAGGCAGTGAAGACTCGGGCTGATGTGGCCGTTAAGAAATGCCCACTTTTAGACTTTGCTTGAGAGAGCAATGCACGTCCCTGTGTGTGTGTCTCTCTTCTCTCCCCAGGTGTCCGCTGCGTTCCTTACTCTGTGGTATCTAACTGATAATGTACGATTTTCCTACTCTCATCTCTCGGTTTTCACACATACTGTTGCAACTGCCTGAAACCATCTCTCCCTGGTCTGCTCCCTAACAACTGCCACCGTGGGACAGAATGACTCCCTGTCATCCTCAGTCTGTATCCTTTTTTCACCCTCCCTGCCCTCTTCCCCCCTTTTCACCACCTCCTTTCGACCTTGGTGGGCTTTGCGCATCTGTCTGCTTGGCAGGACCCCCTTGTTGCCACATTAGGCAGGATGATTACATGTCGTCTCTGCTCCTCAACCTTCGTGTGGCAGAATTAATTTCCTAGCTGGGGTCTCCCCTGTGTCCTGAAGCTGAGTGTTGGCTCTACCAGGTGAGCTCTACTGCCAAGGCCCAGGCCTGTCTTGGAGGCTTTTCCAGCCAGTGTTGATGATCCCTTCCGTAATCACTGAAGAGAGCTCTGTAATCACTGAAGCTCTATGTGGGTTGTGGGGTGCCTTGTACCTCGCCTGTTCTGTAGGAGAAGCACAGTAAATAAGCAATAGTTCTCTAGGATGACTGTAGAGAGATGGGCATGTTTTTCTAGGCTCAGTGATACCAACAATGATGTTGCCAGTTGTAAGGGAAGAAACACTGCTGCCTCTTCACCCCACCTGACAGCATTTACCACCATCCACCTCCCAAGGCCTTGCTAACCTGATGACGGAACAGAGTCCCAGACAGGGTGGTGGGTGGGTGGGACGATGTGCCTTGAAAGGTGCCAACTTTGGTTCCACCACCTTTCTCTTGTTCTCCTTCACTTTATTCTGTAGAATTGGCTAAATTATCATTTATTTTTCTTTAAGGTTGAGTCCAAGGAGTCGGATGGTTGATGAACCCTGTGTGGTTCTGAGAGTCCGTGCATCCTTTTACCCCTTTCTCTGTAAGTACCCCTGAGCTTGCTAGTCCCTAGATTTAGGTTTGGGGCAAAGTAGTAAGTTCTGCTAAGGTCTCAGGCAGAATCTACTTGTTCCAATTCAGCATTTTTAACAGAGCTCTTTTCAGAATGGCAGGCATTCGAGAGCTATTAATAAAATAATTTTAAATTCCCATTCTGCTGTTGCACCTTGCATGTACCTTCCTAGGACGTTGCTGTATGGATTAGGTGTGATTATGGGGCAGGATTTGTCATTGCTGGGTCTCTGACCCTATGGCTATGGTTGGAGTTGGACACAGCTGCACTCTCCCTTCTTCCTTTCTAATAATGGTGAAGTAAGAACTCATCACACAGTTGTGGTTCTCAGCACTGGGCAGCTGCTGCTGCTGCTTCTGAAGGAGAAGGAATAGAGACGTGAGCTGCCAGAGGTGAGGCTCATGTGATCAAAATGTGGTCCATTCCTTACTAAGTCCCTGGTGCAGCCTCTGTAGGTTACCTCCAGGAATATTTCTTTGTGATCCAAGGATGGTCTGATTTCACCCAAGAGAGGACCAAAAGTGACTTGAAGCAAGATGACAAGTGGAGAGAAGAAAGTTAAAAGATGGGTCTAAAGGGCTCGGAGCCCATAGCTCAGCGAGTAGGACTCTAGCCACATACACCAAGGCTGGCGGGTGTGAGCCCAGCCTGACCTCCTAAACGACAATGGCAACTGCAAACCAAAAAATAGCCAGGCATTATGGTGGGTGCCTGTAGTCCCAGCTACTTGGGAAGCTGAGGCAAGAGAATCATTTAAGCCCAAGAGTTGGAGGTTGCTATGAGCTGTGATGCCACAACACTCTACTAAGGGTGACATAGGTGAGACTCTGCCTCAAAAAAAAAAAAAAAAAAAAGATAGGCCTAAGGCTGAACTTTCCCCACCACTTGAATAGGCTAAAGTCTTCCCCAACCACGTCCATTGGCCACAAACCTCTTCATCACCCCCAAATCAGAACAAAGGCCACAAAAAATCTCAACAGTCTGTTTACTGGAATGAATACAACTGTGTTTGGTGAGCTGCCAGTAAGCTGTCTGGCTTTTATTAAGCATCTGAGTAGATTCTTATACTTATTGGAAGAGAGAGAAGCACAAGCATTATTTTGTTACAAGCAGGGACAATATAACTTGGGTGGCCTTCAGACCCTCGGGCCTTCCAGTTGACAGGCCTGTGGGTGTCCATATTCTCTGAGCTGCCTGTAGTGCGTTGCTGATGCCTCTGAGGGGAGGCGGAGGACGTGGGCTAACCAGGACATGCTGTTCCACACAGGGCAGTTATAAAGTGACGCCAGGTCCCTTATTAGGGACTTCTTGGCTGGCCCTCCTGGGTGGCAGCCGGTGTTCTCATCCACAAAAGGAGAAGGTGAGGCAGACAGAGAACAGAGTCCCAGAACGACCCTGGGACAAAATCAGGATCTGGACTCTGTGTTCCCACGGCCTCCTCCTGGCCGTTCTGATGCTTGGCAGCTGTTACCTGTGGGCGGCATGTTCTCTGCCATCACTTGAATCATTCTTCCCACTAATGAGACTCTGGACCAAGCAGCTCAGGAAGGTAATTGGCATGTCTTTGGTCCTGATGCTGAACTTGTTGAGATGGTAAGAATAGATGTTTGTGTTTATAACTTAGAATGATTTAGTAAAGCAGGCTACCTGGGCCATGTTATCTATATTTCTATATAACAAAGTATCTCTTACCCACCCAAGATTATGAGATAGCCCAAGAAAATAGATATGCAATAAAAGATTCGTACTCAGGATTTGAAGAAGCAGAGTCCGATTGTCGAGGTACTTAGCAAAATCCAGCTTTTAAGTCAGCATCATTTCATAGAGATATAGATATTTGGATTGACGAGCTGACCAGTACTGTCTACTCTCCTGGGATAAAGTGGCTAAGGGCAGGAAGGAAGGGTTGGGGTGTGAACAAGGGTGCACACCTGGGTAGGAAAGTGTCAGCACCAACATACACTGCATTTGCTCCAAGCCGCGTCCATCTTCAGCCCCACTGGAGAAACCAAGGCAGGTTAGTAGCTTTGCCAGGAGCAAAGATGATCACATCCCTTCTGTAGCTGCAGGTTATGACCAGAGGCCCAGATATGGGTTTCATTTTGGCCCTGTTTGTGAGGAAATGGTGATGAGAAACTCAGGGTTTACCTAACTTTTCTTAAAACTGGCTGCAAACAAGGTTGGAACACCACGCACGTGCTGCCTCCCCTGCATCCGCCGAATTTGGCCCAATCCCCCATCAGACCTCATGGGTTGTCCACAGGCCTATGTGAATTACACGGGACTGTTTCTTTTATCTGAGCAAATCAAAGGAGTCTACAAAGCTGAAGGAGTGTGATGTTGTCTTGTGGGCTTTTTGTTCTCTCTTAGTCTTCTTGAAAATGATTTAAAAAAATTTGTACCAAGAAATTGTTCCCCGGGTGATATATGACACACAGCATTTTCCAAGGTCTATGATCATTCATCACAGATCCTGCCACAGGCAGCGTGGGCTTGGCTTGATTGTGGAGACTTGAATTGAGCCTATTGTTTATTCACTGGGGGGGGGGCGGGGTTGTCAAGGTCTGAGCAGTGACAGGGATGGGAGGGAGCTGAGAAGAGGTTTGCTATGTCTTGTTCCAGAAGGAAGGTTGTTGTGGCCTGGAGATAGCGCTCATATTTGCTCTGTTAAGTGTTTCGATTTTCTCTGTTGACTTGTAATTGAGACAAATGGGTTGATATGTCTGTTCACATCATTTAAAAAAGTGATGAAAGGACTCCCATACTGGCAGAGGTGCTGAGGCACTCTGAAAGGCCGATTTGGACTGTGCCTCAATGTGAGTGTGAGTCCATGTGTTATCAGTGCTGTGGCCCCAGCTTCCCCCTCTGGCATGCATGGGGGAACCTCAAGGCAGAGGGGAAGGGGGAAAGGAACAGAGTAGGCTGGCACAGAGCATTGGTGAGATGGAGAAGGGGCCCAAGAGTAAGGTGACCAGATTTTAACATTGGTAAAGCAGGACACCATTGATGGGGGTGGTGGGGTGCTATTGGCTGAGCTGCTTATGGTTAGGAACCCTTTAGAGAAGGGGGAGCTACTTGTTTGTTTCAGTCAGTTTGACTCCTTGTGAGCTAATTGTCCTTGCCCAGAAGTGAGGGAGAGAGCCAGTCTCCTTCTGATACTGATTCCACCTGGGTGACCTTGCCCAGGAGGAGAGTAGAGAGTTTACATTAGCCTTTCCATTTCCAAATGAAGTTACATTAACCTCTTCATTCCCAAATGGAGTTACATAAACCGTTTCAGCAGCCGTATATTACCTTCCAGTTGTCCTACCGTTCCCTAGCTTATTGTGCATTCTTTCCAAAACTCATTCCCTAGCTTGTGCATTTTTTCCAAAACTCAGGACTTTTTAAAAATGCTGCAAGACATGGGACAAATTGTTAAAAATCAGGACTGTCCCACCAAAAGTAGGATGTCTGGTCACCTTAGCCTTGGGCCAGGTACAGAGAGGAGATCCAAGAGAGGCTGTCACAGCCATTCAGGCCATTTGAGCAGTGGAGATGGAAATGGGGAAGGGTGCAGATACATATCCTTTGCCTCAGGGCCTCCAGAGGGCTCCTGGAGTATCCTCTTAGTCTCTGGAAAACTTTTCTCCTGGGCCTATGTCTTGAGGGATGAGGATATTCCCTCCATCCTGAAAGGCACTGGGCTGCAGCTGAGGTGCTTGTGGCCCAGAAACCTTTGCTGATTTAATGCTCCTTAATCAGAGTTTCCTAGTCATCTGGGTCTCTCCCTCCAGAAATTGAGGCAAAATTCACCAAAGAGAGAATTGGAGAAGCCACTCATATTGGTTATGTATAAAGTTGGCACATTTAGAAGAGAATTAGAGAGAGCACTGAACATGGGCTGGGCTTCTCCCAGTCTGGTCCTTAATTTACTAGTTTCCATAAATTCTTTCATGAACTACTTCTTTTCCCAGCCAGTTCTCCTCTCTGAGTAACTGGTTAGAGGTCATGGGCTCCCTTCCAAGCCCACTCCCCTGCATGTGCAACTTGTGTATCAAGAGCAAGATCACTGACAGCAATCTTTCTACCTCTTTGTGTGTGGAGTGCAGTCTTGACAATTCAGCTTCTAGCAGGAAATCTTTCATCCACACAGAGCTCACAGCTTTGAAAAGATCATGAACCATCTACTCAAGAGGCCAAAACTTCATTTCTTGGGTGCATCCTGTATCAGCTCAGATTCCAGCTCCAGTCTCCTTCTCAGGGTCTGCAGAACATTCACTGGGTTTTGAGGCAAATGGCCTCACAGTCAGGGAGATGCTGCCCATTACAGAGGACTTGACACCAAGCTGGCTCTTACAGTTGAGGAATCAAGGCAATTTGGAGCTCAGAGACGGCTTAAGTCTGAGAGCCATGTCATTTCTGGGTTTGCTTTTTATGCATGCCCCTGTTCTAAGAACTAGTGAGAATAGAAATTAATCACAAGATAAATTCTCAGTTTTACACTTAGAAGGAATCCTTTATTCATTCAGCAAACAGCAGGGTCTTTCCAGTCTAAAAAGACGTCCTGCTCCCTTGCCTGCAGTGAAACCTCACCTCTCAGTGCCTCTCCCAGCAGTGGGGATTGCTGAGGCCTGGGCTATCTTGAACTGGTGAGTGGAGAAGTAAATTTTGTCAGTACTGCTCTAATCTGACACAGTTCCTCCATATGATTCTCCTTACAGCTTTCCTCAGAAATGGCTGGCCCTTTACCCTCAGCTTCCCCACGTGCAATGTCAAGTTTGCAGCCAGCCAGCCAGGGTTACTCATTCTGTAGTTGGGCAACTCCGTCCAAATTGTATATGAAACCAGCACATTGTACCCCACGATTACATTAATGTACACAGCTATGATTTAATAAAAATAAAAAAAAATTTTTTTAAGTTTCTTTTCTAAGGAACTTCTAGTAGGAAATTTTAAAAAAGTTCTTGTAGTATAAGTACTATGTATTGAGTGAAAATGTGCCTCCCTGTAGTGTGAATGTTCTGTTTTCCCAGTTTACTCAGAACAAATCACCCCACTCTGGCATGAAGTCCCACAGGGAAGGCTGTTCTCCTGCGCCTTCTGAATGTTTTCTGGGCTCAGCCACCTATTTTCTCCAATCCGCCCCCCTCCCCTCGGATCAGTTTTGCATTGTGTCATCATCTTGGGGGCTTTCTGTGGACACACGTCCTTTGACGGGCTAGAGCAAAGAAGAAGCAATAGTGCTCTGGGTGGAAGATGGGTTCTCACCCGAGTTTACTGAGATTACCAACCCCTCTTAGGGCACTCCCCTGTGATGTAACGCTCTCTGAAATTCACTTATTCATCCATCTTAGGGTTGCTTGAGGGTCAAAGCACATAACCACCATGAAGTACTTAACATACTTTACACACTGGATGTATACAACTAATCAACTTAGCTTGGGTCCACTCTGGAGCCTAAAACAGACTTGTAGGTAGGAAATTTATTTGGGGAAGATAAGGTGGAAGATAAGGAAGGGAGCTGGGAGGTACACGTACTGGTCCTGTGAAGAGTGACCTAGGAAGGAGGGAAGACTAACGCATGAGACGGTCTTGAGTTGGTCACCACTGTCGGTCCCAGTCTGGGATCCTCTGAAAAGCAGTTTATCTTGGAAATGTCCACCTAAGAGGGATGAAAAGGGAAATGCTTATCTTTGCCACTTGGCCAAGGATGACCTTCATGTGTGATAACCATTTCCTACTTTCTGATTACACATGGAAGTGCCAACAGATCCCTAAGGCAACCCACACTGAGGGACCTAAGAAGCCCTCAGAAGCAAGAGAGACAGGGTGTAGTAGAAACAGGGTGCTGTCAGGCTGTACCTGTGCAAAGGTAGTTGTCCCAGTGAAAGTGGGAGGGGAAAGTAGGCTACAGAAATGTGAGCGGGTACAAGAGGTGTTACTACCTTCTTATTATCATTATTGTCATTACATTTATGCAGGCCCAGGGTCGCATTCACTCTTTGCCAGCCACATGCTGGCCCTGGTCCTTCTGTTGGCACAGTACTGCTTCCCAACTAACTTTAGGGCTATACCTGAAGTTTGTACTAGTACCACTTTTGTGCAAATTGCACTCTCAGCAAAGTATTCTGATCCCTCCCTCCTGGGAGCGTTCTTCATTAAGCTAAGGTATCTGTGCTTACTGACTGAATCTGAATTTCCTAGCCCACAAAATGGGTGGTTAGGGGTAGGAGAAGGGTGCCATAATAGAACTTATTTTCAGGTTGAAGGAAAGGGCTTTAAAGAGGCGTCTGCATGGAGAACTATGGAATAGTCTGCCCCCAAAGAAGATGCCAGTGGTCCCCAGAAGACATGGACGTGGTCTTTGACAATCTGCTTGTTGCACGGAGAGAGAGTACAAGAGGCATCATCAGCTCTGTAGCTACAGGGGAGATACTAGGGAAGAGAGTGACATTCTCAGGCAGGGTGCTGGGCACACTGACCACTGGCTGACATACCCCTAAGGCACTCACCTCCTTCTCCATGCCAGGAGGGTAACACAGGAATAAGGGAGAAGAAAGACCAGGCCCTCTTTTCCCCACTTCAAGTCTCTGTGTTCAAAACCTGGCCCACGATGGGAAAGGGCAAATCTAAAGGTGAAACTAGAGTGGAAGTGACCAGAAAGCTCAGAATTTCCCAGGATATACTTGAAAGACGAGAAGAGTAGATTTGACAAAATAAAACTGAATTCAGAGATGGGGGGGAACCTCTTTATGCACATGCCCTGCAGAGTTCAACAGTTTGGTCAAGTGCTTACATTTGTGGAGCCGAAGGTCAGATGACTCCCAGGTCATGGCCAATTCCACAGTCTCCTCTGGTGTACTCTCCCAAATAGCAATCCACGAAGTGGTAGGGTGTGGGGTAGCCTTCCTGCCTAAATCAGGACGTGATCATTCTCATTCCTTCTCTGGAAATGGTGCTGCATAAGAATCAGACCGAGCTGCTGTCTCCGACTTTTCTGTAATTTCACCCTGGAAGGCGACTGACCAGGGTGGGGTAATTACCCCTGGCCTTCCCATCTGTGCTGGAGATGAAGCCTGGCACTCAGCCACGGGTGCTCTGATCTGTGCTCCAGGCAAAGGAGCTCCTGACAAGCAAACTGACACTTCCATTGCTCTCATGCCAGCAAGAGGCACAACTTTAATTAAATGGGGTTGCTTAAAACTGCAGCAGAAGAGCTGGGGCTTCGACAGCCTCTTCTTCTATGACATCACCCTGCTTGCGGGCGTCCTTTCTCTTTTCCGCAGGACTAATCTTCCCTTGGCAGCTGCCTTTCTCTGACTTCAGACCACTTAGATTTCTTTAACTTTTGCCTTCAAAGACCTTTGTAAAAATAAACTCTGAGGCCAGAACTGGTGGGGGGCATAGAGAGAAAAGAGCTTTCTCTCTGTGGGACACCTCTTTGGGAAGAGTGAATTCTTTCTGGACCCTCTCCTGTCCAGTCCCTACCTTTGTCGGGCTGTGCATGTTTAATGAGAGTAGGATGCATGGACCCCCGATTAGGCATTGTACATTGTCTATGAGATATCCAATTTGGTCACTTTCTGTAGGTGTGGATATGATTGATCTATGGAGAAAAGAACTGTCTTTCAGTAGCCAACATTGCTGTCATGGCCATAGGGAATTGGGGAGTCCCCCAAGGGGTAAGCTTAATTCCTCAGGACCTCTTTGGACTTCAGTTCTAGGCTGCTTTCTCAGAACAATGCTGGAAACAGAAAGGGATGGGGGCTGGAAGGAAGACACAGACCCACTGCTATGTAGATTTGGCCAAGTTCCAGCTAGCTGAACTGGGCATGATGGCTCAGTACATCTTCTGCATTGCTATTTACTTCTTGCTAAAAGCAAGGCTGAGGCTTTATTTATTTCAGTATTCAGTTGTTTTAAAAGGTAAGTCTTTCTTTGCTTGGAGGTGGGGATATTTTTTCTCTTTAAGTAGGGCATTATAATTCTGCTCTGGATTCTTGAAGTTGATCTTTTGGAGGCTGCCATGTTTAAAGAAAGGAGAAAGAAAAACTGAATAAATAATCTCACTGTGCTTGATAGCTAGGTGTCAGAGATGGATAGGAGAAGATAAGGGCCTATTCCCGGTATGAAATTTATCAGAGCAGGGAGGAAAGCCTCAGAAAGAATGTCTAATCAGAGGAAGTGGGGAACGATACACAGAGTCACTACATCCACCTTCTGCAGTGTGGTCTTAAGGGATGGGGAAAACTGCCTTTGTCTGCCCCTCTTAACAGTTTTTAATTCTAAAATGCATTAAAATTCTTTTTGAATAAGTGAAGAGTTCTGAAGTTGGTTTTTTTTTTTTTTTTTTTAAATAACTGACTTGACTAAAAGTTGGATTGAGAACATCATTTTTTTTTTCTGGAAATATTCCCCAGCCTTTGAAGTCCTCCCAACTATATTCTCCCTTCAGAGAGAAAATGGTTGTTTTGAAAGTTGCCTTTTAAGCAGCAACGCTGTTTTTTCTCTGCTGAGAGCTGCTCTTGTGCACTTCAAAAGCCGAGCATGTCAGCCTTCTCCACCCTGTTTCTCCCCTTTGAAGTAAGTGTGGGAGCAGCAGCTCTCTTAATCACACTCTCTCAAATTTCCATGGCACTTTAGAGTGTTCAAAGCTCTTTCACATCCATTATCTTATTTGATCCTCAGGAAGACCTCTGAGGTAGGCAGGGCAGGTATCTTTATCCCCATTCTACAGATTAGAAACCTCAGGCTCAGGGAGGTGGAGATTTGCACCAAGGTGACAAGTCCCCCAAACTGGAGGAAACTAGAGCAGTACTAAGCCTTCCATGGCTATTTCAGGGCTCTTGCTATCAAATTGTTTGTTTGTTTGTTTCTCCTTTTTATTTTGAGACAGAGTTTCACTTTGTCATCCTTGGTAGTATGCCACGATATTATAGCTCACAGGAACCTCAAACTCATGGGCTCAAGTGATCCTCCTTCCTCAGCCTCCTGATTAGCTGGGACTATAAGCACTAGCCACAATGTCCAGCTACTTTTTCTACTTTTAGCAGAGATGAAGTGTTACTCTTGCTCAGGCTGGTCTTGAACTTATGAGCTCGAGCAATCCACCTGCCTCAGTATCTCAGAGTGCTGGGATCACAGGTGTGAGCCACTGTGCCCAGCCTCTTTCTATCAAATTGTCCCTCTTGCTCTGTTGGCATTTGAGGGAATGAGGGCCTGAGAGGTTGGAGGAATTAGCATACTTGAAGTTGGTTCTGTCTAGTGTACAAAATGTACTTGTTCTCTGGGCACTCTGCATGTAATTCTGGAGACTGAGCAAGGAACCCACAAGAAGATGTCCCAGGCTACAGTGGAACAAGATAAAGTCTGAAATAAAGCTGAGCATTGACAGCTTCTCTTCTGCTCCCTAAATTCCAGCCTTGTGAGAGCTTGTCCTTGCTCCCTAAATTCCAGCAGCTGCTGGTTTCTTCTCCCAAACCTCTGCACTCATCCCAGGCTGGAGCCTGAGAGCAAGAATGTCAGGTGCTCTGTCTCAGAGGCTATTGGTCCAGCTAATCCAGGTGATATTGTCTTTCAAGGATTGAGCATTAGCCCATTTGAACCAACCTGCTCCAATATATTATCTTTTTTCACAGCATAATCCCTCTGTTAGGGAAAAATTTAACTCAGAATTTAAGCTTCTACAATAAGCTGCCATCTTCGCTATTCATACACTCAATAACTAAAACTTATGCAAATTTCTTTCAGCAGAGGCAGTTTATTCTTAAGACACTTTATTTATTCATTTTATCTGCTGGTTCATCCAACAAGCACCTTATACACGGAACCTGTCCTGAGACCTTGGCTGAGAAATGCGTGAGTACCATGTGAAAAAGATGCTTAATTCACTGTAGGGAAGTGGGAATGCCAGGATGGGAATCAGCCCAGGCACTGAGGTCAGCTTGGTCCAGAACTGGGATAGATAAATCTTCCTGGGGAAGGAAAGGGTTGATTTGATATCTAAAATGTGAGTGAGTCAGTGTAGGCTCGATGGCAGAGGTAGTCAAGAGAGGGCGCAGGTAGACAGAGGACATTCTCAGAGGAAGGAACAACATGGAGAAATGTCAGGAGGTGGGGAGAGGGTTCTCTGGGCAACCAAATGTACCGCAGTGTGAATGGACCACAGAGTGTGGGGAAGAAGACAGGGGTAATAAATGAGGCCAGTGTGTGAGGGCTCAGTCATAAAGGAGCAAATTAAAAATCTTGGACTTTTCCCTGAAGGCAATATACAGGCTTTAATAAGGGTTTTTAAACAGGAGAATGTCATACTCAGATATGCATTTTAGAAATAGCATTCTGCTTATAATCTAGAGGATCCAGTGTAAATTGACAGAGACCCAAGCTTTCCCATAGGCCTGCTCAAAACCTGGGTGATTTGAGAGAGACAGTTGGAACATGTTAATTCCCCATTTTCTCAGATCCCCTAAACTCTGTCCTCTTATTTAGTAAGGTCATCAGAAACCAAAATGCTTGGTCTGGGCTGTTTTAGTTCCCCATGGGCATGCCATTGCAGAGTAGGATTTGATGATTCATTTATGTAAGCATTATGCATCTGGAAAAATGATTTGTGTTTTTATAAAATTAAAGTTAAAGACACTGTCCATCAAGTATCCCTTTCGTGAGGAGCCTTTCAGAATGGGACTTCCTTCTATTCAGCACCAAGAAAAATGTTCACCAGGGCTTGTACAATATAAAAAAATTGGAGTCACATGACTACCTTTCTGGGCTGTTGGGAAGATCAGCTGTGACCATGAATGCAAAGATCCTTGGACACTAGATCAACATTTACTTACTTCTCATGAACTCCTCATCTCATTCTTACAACCTTTGATTATAGGAGGTAGTGGGCTTGGAACCAGGTAGATCTGAGCTCAAATCCTGGCTGAACCATTTTTTAAGGATGGGTCCATAGGCAAGGATTTCATTGTCTATGACTCTCTGCTTTCTGATTCCTGAATCTTGGACACTAACCCTCTCCCTACCAAGTTACTCAGAGAAGTGAATGAAATAATAAATGGAAAATGCTTGCCATATATTAATGGCAGGCACCACATAAATACTGATGCCTTCTTTCTTCTGAAAACAAACCTGTAGCCTTCATTTCATCAGAGTGTGAGGACTATACAAATCATCTCATTTCTCTTTCCTTCTTCACTGTCAGCAAATTCAGAGCTCACTCAGAGATCTGCCAACATCTATGCTATCTATCTATGAGCTCCTTTTCCCCCCAGAACTTCTATCTGTTTTCATTTTGCATTACTCTACTTCTCATGTGTTTATGTTTTATACCCACCTCAAATATACTCACAAAGCTGGCAGATTACAAGTCCATAAGAATTTTGTTAAGTCCATGTATTTTGTTACTAATTCCCTGTTGTTGAGGTCTAGCTCCAGAATTGGAATCTTCTATGGACAATTGGCCTTTGTACCGGTCTTTGACCATTAACTTAGTATCAGTGTTGGCCATAAATGTAATAGTGAGGCTGAGATAAATGGGGGATGATCCCATCCCAAATAGCCATCCTTCTTCTAACAGGTCCTACTATTATGTATCAGTTCTCTGGAGCAATATGTTGAGTAGATACCAAAGGCAAAAGTGCACAATAGCTTAGCAAAAAGGGAACATGTGATTATTAAAATGTAAATGTTCTAGGATAATGTTGGTTTTAGCTTGAATAAGGTTCATAAGAGTGTCACTGGGACATGGACTGTCTCTATGTCAGCTCTGCTCTCTTTCTTGTGTTGCCTTATGCTTAGACTCAAGTTCCAGCAAGATACTAGCAGTAGCTCCATTCTACAAGTTATTATGATCAGCCATGATATTCTTTCTGCCCTTGTCCCAGAATTTGTAGGAACTTCTTAGTGCATCTCCTTCCCTCTGATTGGATTTTGTTATATATCCTCTTTGTTTCTTCCTTATAGTGAACAGTGCAGTGTGAAGTGCTGGTTAGCTTAAGCCATTGAAGGCTCACCTCTACAGCCAGGAGTGTTTTATTTTACTTCCTTTGCATGAAGGAAAATGAGAATAGGATTGTTTCAAAAAATTGATGGTACTGTTTCTTCCAGAAGAAAGTGAAATGTGGCAAAATGAGTATGGCAAAATGAATAAGTAAAACAATGCTTGGGCCATACCAGGATAAGTTATTTACCCACCCCAAACAGCAGACGGTGGTTGTGTCCTCTATCTTCTATTGGCCCCTCTGACACCATATGTGCCTGAGCCATTGCCTTGAGTTCTTCACCTTCATTGTTTCTAGACACATAATTAGAGTTAGATTACACATGTTCCCAAGGACAGGTGCAAAATCTGTCCCAGATGAAAATAGTGGCTGTATTTTGCTAATTTACATGAGTAGAAATCCAGAAAATAGTATGGGAATGATTTATAAGGTAGCAGACCAAGGAGTATTGTCTACAACTGTTAATGAAAAGTGAGTTAAGCAGAATTAATATATATGTGGTTGCCTTAGCTTAGTGATGTTGAGATACTGAAACTTCCTTGGCATAATCTAGAGAAAAGAATAAAATTGCTTAGGAAAATGAGAATGTTGAGGTAGATTCATCTTGTACAACTTTCACATTTACTCAGCCCCACCCTGATAGGGTCAATGCTGTACTGCCTTAATTAAGGTATTGAGAAGAGCCTCAGCCTGGCATCACCAGGCTTCCTGAATAGCTTTGCTGTGGCCATCTGCAAGGCTGGAGGTGCTGCCATTGGGAAGGTTTCCTAATCTCAGTGGGATTGATAGCATTATGAAGTAGCAGAGGCCACATGCCAACACCAAACTGCTAGAGACAAGGTGGGTATAACTGCCATAATAAGCAGCAAAAATGAAGTGGTCATCAGAATGTTTTTACCTACAGAAATCTTTGGCAGAGCCTAGGTAATCACAGTGTCCATAGGAATGAAACGGATGGATAACCTATTAAAATGCTATTTAATTTATATAACAGGAAACACTAGAATTCAGTGTTCAGAAACTAGGACAAAGATGCCAAAATTAAGAATCCTGGTCTCCCATCAACTTTTAAAGTCAAAGTCAGCTCATAAGCCCAGAGTTCTTGATTTCAGGGAACATTAGGTTCTCTTGAGATAAGCTGCCACAATAGTACTTCTATATATATATATTTGCAACTTCTCCAAAGAAATCTGAAGGCATTTACTAGGACTATTTTGCATAGGAGAATGAGTATGCCCAGAATTTACAGAAATTATTAGACACTGACTTTGATTTGATATTAATCCTTAAGAATACAGAATGCCACAGTACACTGGCAGAGTAAAGGCTTTTGAAGATTTGATGATAAATTAAGTCCAAAGCTGTCTTATAGTAACCCCAGTAGGTCTGTAGATCCTCATGTTTATTTTCAAAGTCCTCTAATTTATTATTAGAATAGACTTACTCATAAACTAGTAAGGCAAACCACTTGGGCATCCTGATCTAAGAAATAAGGACATATATGATCAGAAAAGCCAAGCAGAAGCCTCTGGACCTTGCCCTCCTACTAGGATAGCAAGCTAAAAGCAAGACCATACACCAAGGGAAACTGAAGAGATTAAAGACCTGAAAGATGCTGAGATGGTGATTCTTCCCATATCCTACTTAATTTGTTCTTCTTGGTTTGTGCAGAAGGTGAATGGTTGTTGGCAAATTACTATGGAATATTGTAAAATTAATCAGTTGCTAACGTCAATAATAGCTGCTGTCCCAGAACTGGAATCTGTCTTGGAACAAACGAACACAATCCCTAGAACCCATTACATAGCTCTTTGCATAGAGAATATATTCAGCACTGTATTCCCTTTTACATGGAAGGGACTATAGTACACATTCATTGTTACCCTCAGACTATGCCAATTCTCCTGCCCTTTACAGAAGATATTAATCATCTTGATATTCCACAGAATATTACACTAGTCACTGTAAATCCTGAAAGTATGAAGTATCTTAGAAGTGTTAGTAAGATACATTAGTGCCAGAGCATTGGAGATAAATCCCATAAAAATGTAGGCACTTAAAACCTCCATGATGTATCTGGGGCTCCTACAATTTAGATTGTATGGGATATGAACTTCAGTGTGAAAGGCAGGTTCCTGTACCTTGCACCATCTACTACCAGATGAAAAATGAAACAATATTTTAGGGGCTTCTTTGGATTTGGAAAATAACATGTACCACATTTTACTATGAGATTCAGATCTATCAAATAAGTAGACTGAAAATTTTGAGTAGGTCTTGGATAAAGAGGAAGCTCTGTGAGAAGTCTAGGCTTTAGGGCAAGATGCCCTGTCAGTTGGTCCCTATGACCTAGCAAGTTGAATGTCACACAGAGTTCCAAAAGTTTGTGTGTCCTCTAGTGAAAGTTAGTGGAGAGCCTTTGGATTTTGGAGAACAGCTCATCTCTTTGATACCAATATGTATTATCCTTTTGAGAAATAACTGCTTGTTTGTTATTTGGCCCTGGTAGCACTTGAACATCTGACCATGGATTTGAAATAGCATGTGATCTGAGCTTTTTATCATGAATGTAGTATTAATGGACCCTCCAAGTCATAAGATTAGGCATGCATAGAAGCAATACATTGTCAAGTGAAAGTAATAAAAGCTATAAATGATCAGGCTCAAGCAGGTCTTGCAGGTCCAATTACATCATCTAAGATGATTCAGATGATAGCACATCTGGTTTGCTGGTTTGCTTCCTCCCCCTCCATCCATAGCATCATGGAAAATTACCTACAAGTGACTAGTTTTCTTTCCTGCCCTCCTCCCCCAGAAAAAAACACTGGGGCTTAGTTTATAGATAGTTTTGAATTATATTCTGGCACCCACAATATTACTGCCTGGATGTTTAAATTACTGTTCTGTTAAATATTCTGAGTCTTGTCTCCACAGTGGCCCTTCTTATTTGGAAGTAATCCATACACTTTCATTTTTTCACACCATCATCCCTAGCAGATTGACTTATACTGCACAGTGTCAAGATGGCTGCTGCACTTCCAGACATCATTCATAGTCAATGCAGGAAGAAATGATAAAGGAAATGCTGTCTTTGCTCTCATTAATCAACAAAACCACCTTCAGGAAAATTTCTGCTTACATCTCATTGGCCACAGCTGTGTAGTTTGACCATCTCTGCTAAAGCAGAGTATAGAAAAATACTTAACTCCTCATCTTCTGTGGTGAAGAATGACAAGAAACAAGGGAGTGGGAGTTGGCTGTTGGATCTACCAACCAACAGTGACTTCCACAAGCATAACTCTTGGTTAATTGCTCTTAGCAGAATAGAAATTTTATGGGACTCCTCCTGGGAATGCTACATCACCTTTATACAGTAGATGCTGACCATCTTTTTTTGCTCCAATAGACAGACACAAATTCAAATTATCTAAAAACTACCAGGAAGGGTGTAGGACACAGATATTTTTTATGTCATTGATAATTTTCTGAGAAAAAAGGACATTTCTTATGGTCTAATTCCTGTGTTAAATTCTTTAAAAGAGAGTTAAGTAGGATTGGGTCAATAATGAGGTCGTACAACGTGGGCCAGGTTTGATTTCTGTCTGTGTTATAAACAGTTGATGTTGAGATCAATGTGTCTTGACAGGTCTTAGGTTATCTTTACTCACATTTCCAATTAGGGAAAACAGACCTCACAGAAAATTTTAGATTAAAGTACCTAGGCTTGAAGTTTTTCTAAAACAAAGTTAGTATCAAGTTTCAATGAACCTATGGATCTAAAATTTCGGGGAGACAGAGATTACCTTTTTTAGGTCATAAGATAGGCCTTGGGGGCCATATCTTCCCAATTATCCACAATAAAATGTTCTTCAAGAACCAGATCCCATAAACCAGGGCAGGTTTAATGAAATCCTAGAACCAGAATTGATCTTAAAAGTTTCCCTTTTTGGCTTCAGGCAGTTAATTAGATGTCATGTCACCATTCAGAGAATTCTATATTCCATTGGGCTTGGAGTGAGTGTCATATTGCCACAGATAAAGAAACTGCATTCCACCCAGATATCCTACATGACCACTCTTTTAGAGGCCTTGCCATAAGCCACCTTTTTTGTGTACAAGTGTAGCAATATAATAGTAAAATATTTTTGAAACTGAAATATGGCATACATGTAGAATGGAGTACAAATCATAAATGTCTGGTTTGGTGAATTATAATTATCTGAAAATATACATGGCATGTAGTCTACTAGCACCCCAGAAGCCATGCTTTTTTTGTTCTCCCTCCTTCCTGTGAATACTTTCTTTCCAAGGGTGACCGTAATCTTGCCTCTTAACAGCATAAAAATGATTTGCTTGCTTGTGGAATTTATTTAAGTAGAATTACAAAGCATGTAATTCTTTATGCCTGACTTCTTTCACTCAATATTACAAGGCTGGGATTCAACCATGTCAATTCACATCATTCCTTCATTATCACTGATGTGTAATATTCCATTGTGTGAATATAACACTATGACTGTATTTATTCTGTTAATGGTCGTTTGAGTAGATTCAAGTTTCAGGCTATCATGCACATGTTGCTATAAATAGTCTTGTATGTGATTTTTGATGAAATTATGGGCATATTTCTGTAGGATTAAATGTCTTGGAGTATGTATATTTTCAGCTTCAGCAGATGGAAGCCACTTCTTTCCCAGAATCAAGACATTGTTAATACTGAGGGCTTAGGACCAACCCTTCCTCTGAAAGCAGTAGGGTCTCTGGCTTTTTCAGGGTGGGAGTGAGACCACTGACTAAAAGTATAATGAATCCATGTCATTTTCTCAAAAGCTTTTTTTAAAGATTCTATATTGTTGATTTTCCTAGATTATTATTATTTGTAGATGTTTCCTGGAAAATCTCATTTAATCAGCCTCCTGACTATTCATATTTGGGAGAGTCACATGACTACCATGTGCCAGGCACTGCTAGGTGCTTACCCTGTTTTACTCAATTAAACTTCATGCAAACCTCTAAGGAAGGTTTGCTTCTTTTATCAATTTAAAACCCATTATCAGAAAAGCAAGTTGTAGAGTAAGCACTGAGACTCCAGCCAGTCTGCTGCTGTCTTTCTGTCCAATGTGCTTCCCAGCTTATTCTGATATCTGGCTTAACAAATCTGGAATTTACTAAAAACAGAAAGATGCATTTTATAACAATTTTCCCAACCTCCTATTCATTGCCACAATGTGAGGAGGCCTGGTGACACTGTTGGTGGAAAGTTACGCTTTGAAACTATTTGAAAATCTACAAAGTGACATTAGGGAAGAGTAAGAGGAGGCTTTACAAAGCCCTGGATATGGATGGGGGTCTGCTGAAGTGGTGAGACCATGCTTGTGCAGTTCCCTGTCCCAGGTCCCGGATCAGGGCACTGTCCTGATCAAAAGAAGATGGATTGCTCAGTTCATCCACTCATTCTTTCATTAAATACTTTGAGTGACATTCATGCCAAGCACAGTGTTAGGCACACAGTATACAGAGATGTGAGGAATATGGTGGCCTCCCTTGGGGAGCTCCTGGTGTAGTGAAGGCAGGTGGTTAAGCAAATAACTGTACAAAAATACTAAGGTGCTATAACAGAAATGCAGAACAGATGGGGCATAGAGAAGTGGCCAGCTCTCCTGGGGAGAAGGCTGAGAATGTGATCAAAAGGAATCCAAAGAGGATGGGTTTAAAAATAAGTAATGGATGGGTGGGAGCCAAGTGTGAAGGTAAGGATGAGGCCAGAGCGTAGACTGTGAGCTAGCAGGAAGGTAGTGAGAGACATTGCATGATGTCAACATGGAGACAGTCTGACCTGTGCCCAGTCAGCATTGCCTCTGGAAGGTAATGGGCTGAGCTGGTGGGAGCAGCATGCCCTGCCCTGTGGTAAGATGGGCATTTGGTTATAATGGGGTAGAGGTATTGGTCATCCCAAAGGACCTTGGGAAGCTTAAAAAGCTATCGGCCATGGGCAGCTGTCTGAGGTCAGGATGACTTTTCCAACCCCCATTCAGGTTGGGGATATGGAACTTTATGAGAATTTGTTCTCCAAAGTAAACACTCATGAGTACTAGATCCTCTTGTGCTTCTAAGGGAATGCACATTGTCAGTGAAGTGAGCTTTCACACTTCCAGAGAGGAAATCTCATACTATCAGCAAACTCCAAAGGGGTTTACTTCTCCCACGAGAGGCTGCTGCTGGGAATGCACTAAACAGACTTCCTCAGTGAAGCCATCCTCTTGCCAAGTGTGCCAAGGGTATACTATAGTTTGAATGTGTCCTCCAATATTCATAGGTTGGGAACTTGAACCCCAATGTCCCGATGTTGGAGGTGAGCCTAATGGGAGTGGTCTGGGTCATGCAGGCACTGCACCAATGAATGGATTATTGCTATTATTGTAGGATAGGGACCCTTATACAAGGATAAGTTTGCCTCAATCTCTTTCTCTTGCTGTCACTTTCACTCTCTTACTCTCATTCTTGCTCTTTTACCTTCTGCCATTTAGCAAAAAAGGTCTTGGCAGATGCTGACACCATGATCTTGGTCTTCTCTGTCTTCATAACTATGAGACAATTAACTTCCCCTTATTATAAATTATCTGGTCTTCTTCTTCTATAGCGCACAAACCAGACTAAGATAGGGGTTCATCCAGGGGTGTGTTAATTTCATCCAATGGAAATAAACAATGGTATCTTTCTTGGCTAAGACCTCCCAATATGGAAAAAAAGAAAAAGCCCAAATATCTACCCCCACATTTAGGGTAATGGTCTGCCTCTGATGCTCCAGACTCTCACAATGCTGGAGAGATCAACTCTGTGAAGGCAGGGGAATTTGGAGCATATAAAATCTCAGAGGAATTCCTTCTGGGCAGGGCCAAGACTAATGGGCTTGGGGTCCAGGGGTCCTCATGTTTTGGACTTCAGAGACGTAAAACTTCCCCTCTAGACAAAGGGCATGCTTGTCACAGGACAGTCTTATTTTCCGCTCTCCCCCATCACAGGCTTGGTGAGAAGAGTGTGTGTGATCAGGAGGAAGAAGCTACGTGGCTTTCAGCTAGGGGAAATGATGGAGCCTGTCTTACTGGGCACCCATTTCTTCCTCTTTTGCTTGTAGCAGACTCTGACTCTTGCCAGGACTAGACACATGGTCCAAACTGGATGATCTGCGTATTATATCCTAGGAATTACATATGTAAGATTGTGGGGAAAGGAAGAGGAAGGTTGGTGTATGTCATCTGTTACTTTTGAGACGCAGCCCTGTTCCTGAGACTCCCTAGTTTCAAGGACAACTTTTTCATCCTCTATTCTGTGAACTACCTCAGGATACTCTGGCTTAATTATATGCACAGAATCCAGCCTCCTTTGGGTTTTGTTTTGCTCCCCACCCCCACCACTTAAGTCAGTCAGAATTGGTTTCTGTTGTTGCAGCAGAATCCTGGCTGATATAGAAATTGGTTCCAGAAATTAGTTGTAGGCAGAAGACCCTCAGGGTATGTGGAATTGGTCATGGCTCAAATGGAATGCATAAGTATGCAGAGAAAGAGCAGCCAGCCCATTACCTGTTGTGCTCACCTGAGATGACATAAGCTCAGTGAGGGTGCTGGGGAGCGGGAGCTGCTGTCTTTACCCACAAAAGGGATGAGACATCAGGTTGATGGGTCCTCCTGAGAGCATCTGTTAGCCTAAGCAAGTGGCCTGAGCTAAGCTCACACATCAAAAATGTCTCCTTAAATAAATAATTTCACATTGCTTGTGGCTTTGGGGCTGAGTATTATTAGAAAATTTCGGGGATTAAATCTGCTGGCTTATGTTAACCTATGACCTCATCAACCAGGAGTGTAGGTGGGTGGGGTGTGTAATACTGGGATGGGGTCATTTGTGAGCAGTGGAGGGCTTGAGGCCCTGCTTCTTAAAGCTCTCTGAAATCCTTCCCACCCTCCCTGACCTGCAGAAGTGGCACTGACTTTCTACCCCTGTATCATTGCTCTTTCCTGAATAAGCAAGATTTAGATTCAACACAACCTGGAGTGTAAAATGAATAATCAGGATAGAGAAGTGAAAGTTGTGCATAGAAATAATTGCAGGTCCATCATCTTGGGAAATTTGGGGGGCATAAATTTTGAGAGTGCTTAACTAAATGAAGATGGAATATAATTGTAAATGAGGCAAAATGTATTGTTACAGGTGTACTGTCAGAAACTACCTGCTGTGTACCTGCTTGAATAGCCAGTTGGATTCCAACAGTTTGATTCTTTCATTAATGAAAATCTCTACAAAAGGCTGATCCAAGCTGAGTGAAACCAAAAGGCCATGAACTGCTGCAGAATGTGGAGAATGGAACTCTAAGACTTACTCTCTTGCTATACCCCTGACAGGGCCCAAAAGACCCTGGCAGGGGTAGGTGGCAAGAGAAATGCCAAAATGCTTTTAAAATGATCTTCTGATAATTACCTCTGGGTCAAGAATGTTGTGGATGAGACTTACTAAAATGGAACACTTGTGTCCTTGGGGATAGAAGAATCTTAGGGTGACATGGCCCAGGGCACAGCTAGAAGCAAAGCAGTTTTGGCTCACATAATAGACAGTTTTGTAAGTGTGGCAGTAAGGACTCAGTGAGTGGTCTTTCCAGATACTAGCTGTGATTAATCAGTCATACCCCCCTGCTCCCAGAGTCTATGGGCAACTTAGTGTCTGTCTCACTCAGATTAGGTTATGCTTGCAGTAACAGACAGTTCTGATAATCTCAGTGGCTTAGGATAACAAGGACTCAAATCTTGCCTGTTTTGCCCTATCTTTTCTGACTAAAGGTCAGTCAGGAGAGGAGCTAGTGAGAGTGGGGCTATGTTGATCACAGACATATTGGGTCCAAACTGAAGAGGCAGCCAACGTCTCAAGTGATGCCAGTAATAGCTGGGCTGGGCTTCGTGGCTCACACCTGTAATCCTAGCACTATGGGAGGCCAAGACAAGTAGATTGCTTGAGCTCCAGAGTTCAAGACCAGCCTGAGCAAGAGTGAGACCTTGTCTCTACTAAAAATAGAAAAAATAGCCAGGCACTGTGGCAGGTGCCTTTAGTCCCAGCTACTCAGGAGGCTGAGGCAAGATAATCAGCTGAGCCCAGGAGTTTGAAATTGCTGTGAGCTCTGATGCCATGGCACTTTACCCTAAGGCAATAGTGAGACTTTGTCTCAAAAAAATATAAAAAGTCAAATGATGTCAGTCACAGTCCTGAGGGAAAAGGAGACCAAAGGGACTCATAGCTGACAATTCAATACTCATCATCAGAGGAAGGACATGTATACGTGTGTGCTTTCCCATCAGAACTAATTATGTCTTCCCACTAGACTAGTAAGAGGCTAGGAACTACAGTCCTACTGTGGTAAGTGGACAACTGAAAATATTTGGGAAACAAACTATTCCTACCTACCATGCTTCTTCCTGAATATCACACAGTACTTACAGCTCCAAGAGTCTCCTGTGGCTTCTTAAATAACAATGGGAATGTATAGTGCTTGGCTTTCTGGTTGGTACCACCAAGAACTAAATGCTGGGAGTTATTTCCCCACTTAAGGATGGCCTAAAATGCCACCAGGGAAGGGAAATCCTCTGAGCAGTCCAATTTTCCTGAAAAGACAGAGGAGCTGAGTGAAGAATCCACATAATTTCTGAGCAGTGACTGCTGGATTGGGTGGATGGTTAGAAGGTTCTTACATAACGATAGATGGATTCTCCAAATGGGTCCAGAGCATGAAAATATCCACGCCTCCAGGCATGTACACCAGGAGGCCCTGTATTATGCCCTCAATGACCCAAGCTTGGATAGCCAGTGCCTTAGCTCAGGCCACTTGCTAAGGCTAACAGATGTTCTCAGGAGGACCCAGTCTTCAGCAAGAATGACTTGCTGAAGATTCCATTTTTTTTAATAGCTGGGAAATGGCACCCTACAATAGGTGGACACTACGCTGCTCAATGTGGCAAATGTAGCATATTCATATATTCATATGTGTGTGTGTATATACACACACACACACACACACACATACATATATAAACACCATTCCGTGTGTTTTGACAGATTCATGGCAATTTATTTACCACTATGATCATGAACAGAAGAGCTCCATTGCCCCAGATCTTCCCATGTTGCCCCTTTCTTCTGCTAGATGCCTCATTGCTCAAAGGTAAGATACTTCCTCTAGAGAACTTAATAGACCTGCGGCTGACCTGGGCCTGTGGTGGGGATCCTTTCTGTGCTCATGCTGTAGTCAGTCTGGATAGATATTATGTAGACAAAGCCTACCAACCAAGAAACCAAAGACCTAAGAAATGATGAAGGCAGCTCATCTATAATTCTCTTGTCTTAGGGGCTGGTGGGAAGGGCTTTGCAATAGGAGGGAAAAAATATGAGAATAGGCTCTGTGCAGCTGAAGACAAGGCAGGCTGGAACTCACAGTTGAGCCCCATCGGCCCTAGGCAGGGAGGGAAGTCCGCAGTCCTGAGTTTGGAGTTGGGCCTGTTCTGCTCCCTGTACTGTGGGGAGGGGCCTGGATCCTCTGTAGGCTGTGAGTCTATAGGGTCTGTAACCCCCAGAGCCTCAAAGGCACTACCTATCCTGAGCTGTCCCCATAGCTGGAGCTGCTGGTGTGCATGGACCTTCCCCACACTCTGCCCAAAGGAGGCACCATCACCTCAGCATCATCATAGTCCACTGTGTCATTGTGGGGTATGCAGGAGAGGAAAACAGAGAAACATCAAAACCAGCAGGGTCCCAAGATGGAGGATTAGCCTCAAGTTTGCTAGCCTCATCCACCATTGGGCCTGGCTCAAATATCGAATAAAGAGCCCCGTTTCAGTGGCATTGGAAAATACAGAAATGATAGAGGAGAGATGACAGATGCTTAATGCCAGCGTCAGTGGAATTAATGTTGCCGTGGGCAGCTGCGTGTGCATGTGTCCGTGTATGTGTGCACACATGTGTGTGCAGGGGATTGAGAGTTGTTAGGAGGAAGGAGGAGAAGGAACAAGGGGAGCTGGGATGATGGTGAAGAAGCAGTTGTCTCACACTAGCCTCTCAAAGGACAAAAGCTGCAGCAAGGCCTGAGAAAGACAGTTTTCTTGTTGGGTAATTTTGAGAGTGAGGCATAAATCCCTGATTGATGATTTGATAACAGTGGTTTATAGATAACTGCCTTTCTATCCTTGGTGCATACCCCCATTCTACTAAGATCTGGGTATCAGCAGCTAAAAAAAATAAAATAAAAACTTTCTAGTCTTCTGGACATATCTCCTTAGCAAAAGCTTTTGCAGATGAAGATCATTCCCACTCATGTGCTTCTTCATTCTTTATGCATTCGTTAGTTCTCCTCTCCATCTGCTGTACCCCTCTTCAGTACTAGGCCCTCACTATCCTTAGATGACTGGGGATAGGCTGTGCCTCCCCGAACCAGCCTTTTGGGGTTGTTGCAGCCAGGTCCAGTCCCCGGGGAAGGGACCTGTGGGAATAAGGATCCATGTCCAAGCCAGGGTTCACAGCCCATGGTGGGAAGGAGACTTCTCGTCTCCTGGCTGGTTGGGTTGGGATTAGCCCAGAGCCAGGCAGTTGGGGAAAGCAGCATCAGGACCAGTGCTGGAGGGTCTAGCCTCCAGCTTCCCACCCAAGTGATGGGCACCATTAGAGACCTTTGGGGAAAGATCAGAGATTGCTAGACCTGCAGTTTGACCACCTCATGGGAAAGTTCTGGTTTGCTTGCTCTTGGCAATGAGGTGAGCATCCCCTGAGCCTGACTTAGCAGGAATTTTGCATGAAGGTTCCCTCAGTCATGGTCTGGCCACACACATACTCTGAAGCCGCTCCAAGTGCCAGGGAGGAGAGCCTGAAATAGTGCATTGGAGCCTGGGACAGCCTGCCGAAGGCCATGACATTGTGGTGTGCACTGTCAGTCAGCTTCTGTGTGGCATCCACTCAGGGCAAGAAGCAGAAACGGCTGGTCCAGGTCAAGTGGAGATTGATTTACTTGACACGTCCATGTTTATATGTCTATTGGATTTCCACAGATGGCTGATTTTCAGGTGATATCACTCTAGACATGAGAAGAGTGATGAGATGGGATGCCTGCTCAGCTTCTGGCTCCTACATCCCTCCCTTGTTGCTGGACAAATTAACCCATGAAGGTAGGCACAGCCCTGATAGTCTCAGGGATGATGGGAAGCCCCCAGCAGTAGCCCATGCTCTGTAATTTGTTCACTTAGACTCTACAGTTTGGTTGTGGTTCCATTTCAAGTATCCTGTATTACAGAACCCAGAATTGAGGTGCTCACCATTTTCTGGGATCAGTCCCCCACTTATCTTTATTTAATCCTGTGGATATTTGCTTTCTACTATATGATAAAAGCCCATCTCTGGGGTACAGCTCTTCCTGACCTGTGGCAAGCACTTGACCTCAAGCTTCCAAGAAATTCGTCTTGCCCCTGACACTTCTCCGATTTTGTGTTGTTCTCAGTCTTTGTTATCTCCTCCCTTCTGATCTCCACCTACAGGTACCATCCCATCCCTGCACCCAGCCATTAATAGCTATCGCTTAGATTCCTTGCTGCTTCAGACTTGAACCCTGTGCCTTGACCTCATGGTAAATGTCTGTCCAGACTATATCTTGGGAGGCTATAACCACTGGACCATGCTTATCTTCCCTGCCCTCATGGCCTAGGCTCCCAGCTGCTAGTGGGTGAATTCTTGCTTCTTTCCATTGTCCTACCTGGTAAGATCTCCTCCCACCAACTGCTGCCCATACTGAACCTGTGATCTACTGGGCTAAGACTGTGCCCTGTGTATGTCTTCTCTGAAATACAAGGCTATCCCTCTGGAAAGTCACCTGGATGCTGACTTTATATAGGTCAGCTGTGGCTAGGATGCCACTTGCCTCTCTGGAGGTTTGAAAGGGATCATATTTTATGCTAAGAGCCCTAAACACATGCTTCTGGGTTGTAAGAGCTGTTTTGATGGCACCCACCAGAAGGGTGCAGATCAGCCTGTAGGAAGGGCTAGAGCAAAGAGCTCTAGGAAGTTAACCCCATTTCATAATTAATACCATGTTACAGACATTTATAGAGCACCTACCATATTAAAAACAAACAAGACAATTCTAAAGGTAAAGTCTGTTCATGGCTTGATTGTATCCATAGGAGCTAAGGTCAGGGACTCCATTTGGGCTGGAATGTGAAAGAGGAAGTTGGACCACCTAAAGCAGCAATGGCTCTTAGTGAGATCCCTAAAGGGAAACAGAGCCTTGGAGGTGAGAGTGAGTGGACAGGTTCCATTATTTCCTCCCACGTGGAATCCTACCATCCTCAGGAGGTTGCTATTGGTGGAGTGGTTCTAAGCATTTGGTTTAAATACAGATGGATGTGGTCTATAGACCTGCCTCCATCTCTCACTAGGTATATGATCTTGTGTAATTTATTTAGTCTCTCTATCCCTTAGTTTTCTCACTTGAGTAAAAACTTCAATACTTATAATACAGGATTATTATAGCAATTAATTGAGATGATCTATATAAATTCATTTAGCACAGTGCCCGGAGCACACTAAATTCTAAATAAATGGCATCGATTAAATTTCATCTATTTCCAAACTTGGGGGACTAGGCTTTGTTTTCATTCAGGAAGTAAGTGATTTCCTTTTCCTACCCAGTGTGGTCAACCTTCAGTTGCCCTGATGCTTGGACCTGCACTCCTTCCTAGGACTGGTCAGTTTCTGGGTCCTGGCCAGCCCACTGTTTGGCTTTTTCCTGCATCCATTGGCCCTCAGCTCTGGAAAATGCCACAACCCAAGCCATGCACACAGTATACAAAACCTTTTTTTTATACTCCCTATTCATTGATGATGTCTTAATAATGTATTGACAACAACCATAGCAGTAATGTGAACTAAAGCACTTTGTAAACTTTCTGTCAAGGAAGATAATAATATAAAATGAGTGAGTGTGCATGTCAAGATGAGTGGGGAGATATGAGAAAATACAGTTTGGGGCTGACAGTGGGAAGATTACATTGACACCCATGTCCCTCCCCATTCTCAGTCAAGAGTTCAGCTTTGTACCTACAGCTCCACTCTCTCTACATCCAAGGTAGGCCTTATGCAATCTACCCCACTCGATGCTGATTGTATGTGCATATGAACCATCATTTCCACACCCTCTTTCTTTTTGACCAAATTGAGCATCTAATTGACTAATGAGAGTGTTTGTAAGATAATGAAAGTGAGGGAGATCAGTGCAAGGTGGGAGGGCTGCAGGACTTATTAATGAGGTATTGGTGCTTACACCCCCACTGCCATCAGTGATCAGTGTGTGTACCACCAAGATTCAACCTACAATTCCACCTGCCAGCATCAGTCATGCTTGACACACAAGCTCAGCTCTGAATTCCTCCAGGCTGAATAATTAGGTGTCAGCTGGAGATCACTCTCCTCATCTTCCTTTTTTCTTTTCTCCTCACATCTTTTTCTTTCCCCTTGTGGAAATAAACTGAAGAAAATAATGGAAGAAATAAAGAGCAGATTTTCATGTTATGTCCCATTGATTTCTCATGTTTCACATTCATTCATTAGATAATTTTCACCAGGTGTATAGTCTGTTTAAAAAATACCAGTTATGTCAAGGCAAATAATTCAGCTTCGTGTTATGTAAATTTTGACCCCATTGGCATAGGGAAGAATACAGTGTATGCTGAAAAAATACTTTCAGTTGATTTAATTAATGTCCTTACGCTTTGACCTATGAGAAAGGAATGATAACCATTTTCCAGATGATAATTTTAAAAAGGCCCACTTGCTGAGCCCATTTACCATTATGAGGGATGGTACTCCCCATGTGCCAGAACCTGTGCAGAAGGTGCAGTTCCACACTGCCGCTCTCCTCTCCCCTTTCCTTCTCCTCCCTGCCCTTCCCTTTCATCTAGAGACTCAGTCATTCAACATGTGTTTACCAAGAGCCAGCTCTGTGGGATGCAGGAAGCCAGGCATGGGCACGAGACACATGGTAGACAAACAGAAGACAGTGTCTCCTCAGATACTCCATCCAGGGGCAGAATGGTCTGGAGTACTTTCTGCTTTCTGGGTTTTCTCTCCCTTCACAGCCCTACCTGTGAACCACTAATGGTGTGATCTTTTTCTTTTCCAATGCTGTCTTTTCATTACAGCACCTCAGATAACACACAGAGAACATCAGTCTTGTGTTCTCATTCCACAAAGCATCTCACTAACCTTAGTGGTATAATAAAAAATACTTGATCTTTGTCCTCATTTCTTAGCACAGAGATCCTAAAACACTTGGAATCTCTGGAATAATAAGAATGTCTTTTGAATACTAATGAGATGACTAGTGGCTGAGACCCCTTGAAAACTTTAGGATAGGGGCTGGTCACCAGAAAGACCAAGGCATGATTAGAGGGTGGGAACTTTCAACTCACCTCCCTGATCTCTAGGGAGGGGAGAGGGGCTAAAGATTGAGTTGATCACCAATGGTGAATGATTCAATCACTCAAACCTCCATAAAATCTCTAATCAATGGGCTTTGGAGAGCTTCCTGGTTGGCAAACACATCAAAATCCAGGGTGGTGTGCCTAGGGAGAGAGTCTGGAAGCTCTGTGCTATCTCCTGTGCCTGGCTCTCCACATCTCTTCCATTTGACTATTTCAGAATTGTATCCTTTATAATAAACCACAACAGCAAGTAAAGTGCCTTCCTGAATTCTGTAAACTATTGTAGAAAATTTTCAAACCCACATAGGATTTGGGGAATCTCTAAAATTTATAGCCAGAAGTATAGGTAGTAACCCAAGATTTGTGACTGGTCCCCCCGTCTGAAGTAGGGAAAGTCCTGTGGGGCTGAGGCCTTAACCTGTGGGGGTCTGTGCTAACTCTGGGTTGTTAGTGTCAGAACTGAATTGAATTGCAGGAAAATTGGTTCATGTCCTGAGAGTTGAAGAACTGGTTGGTCTTAGAACCTCATCCCCAACATTTGGTGTTAGAAATAAGTAAAAACAGTTCAACCTTGTATATCTCCTTTGTATCAAAAATGAGGAGAGGAAAAGGCTCTGCCTGGTAGGTTTTGTGCTGAGTTGAGAAGGAGGTAGATGGAGGGAGGTGTCACTTAGGACAAGAGTGGTCCTTCTGTGGAATATCACTGGTGAGAGGATCACTCCTACATCCTTCTCAGAACCCAGACCAGGCTGTACAATAACTCCTCTACTGCTGGCTTCATGGGTATGTCTCCACTCCTGGCCTGTCCTTGAAGATCCCCTGTTTACTCTCTGAATATTTTCTCTTATTCTTTTACCCTTTAGAAGCTGCCTAAGGACCCTGGTAATACTTCATTTCCAAGCAGGACTAGGATGGAAAATCTGGTGCTCTTCCTTTCCTATAGATCCACAGCTGTTTCTGCTCAGTGGGTAGACAGCCAGCCCTGCCACTTAAGGAGAGGAAAGAATTTAGGTGCCACTGATTTCTGCCAGCAGGAGGACAGGATGTCTACATCCTATTGAAGGACATGCCCAGATACTTCCTGGCCACGTGGTGAGCAAAAATCTGTCACTGAAGTCTGCTGCTTTGGCAGTCTATGGCTGCAAGTTCATGGAGAAACCAAGAGCCAGGAATTGGAGTTAGAAAGCAGTATGACTGCAGACAGACTTAAAGAGTCTGGCACTGTGAAGAACTCAGGCAGAACGGTCCAGCAAACCAGACAAAGTCTCTGTTCACCCTCTCATTGCACAAGAGGACCCAGTAAGACTCCAAAGAGTCATGAAGAGTGTCACAGGACTCCAGGGCTCCTCTCTGACAGCACACAGTAGACTTTCCACTTGATATACTTTCTGGGAATAGTCTCTTTCCTTCAAGCTGCCACTGCATGTTGGGGACATTTGATTCCACATTCCCTCAGCTTTGATGAAGGAAACTTCATCACTGTGCTAATTGGCCCCACAATATTTTAGTTCACAGACTCCTAGAGTTGTGGAGATAAACAGGGCCTGTAAGAAAGTTCTTATATTGACAGAAATTTTGCCTCCCTGGAATTTCCTTTGTCTAAATTCTGAAGTTCCAGAGAATCAGGATTGTCCTCTATGAGGATGTCTTCCAAATATTTGAAGGTATTTTAGAAATACAGCATCTTATCTTATCCAGGCAAATTACCCCTTATTTCTCCAGCAACTATTTCTAAAACTCTCTTAATCCTTATTTTCATTATGTTTTTAACTCATTGCTCAAAATGTGGCCCATGGACCTACAGCATTAGCATCACCTGGAATCTTGCTAGAAATGCAGAATCTCAGGTCCCATCCCCAACCTCCTGAATGAAAATCTGCACTATAATGGAATACCTTACACACACATTAAATTTTGGGAAGTACTGTTTTATAGCATCTTCATAGCAATTTACACACACCCACTTACATGTAACCCCCAGTACCAAACAATGGAATGATTAAATTATGATACATCAAGGCTAAGCGATACTAGGCATAGGAACTATATAGAAACTATATAGACATCCAGGAAAACACTAATCATATACTAAATGTTAGTTAATAGAGTACTTACTACACTCTGCACTCAGTTTAAAGTATAATAATGATTTCTTTCTTGAATGATCACAATAACTCCACAAATAGCACTGTTATTCCCATTTTAAAAGTAGTGAAAGAGGCCCAGAGAGATGAGTCTACCACTTATGACCATACAGCTAGAGCACAGGCAGCTTAATTCCAGAGCCTATGTGCCTAACCACTGCTACAATCAAATGATAAAACCACAGTTAAAGAATTGTATATGTGCTATGACTGCAACTATGAGGATATATATTAAACATTCTCTTACGCTGTCACATTGTGTTATTATAATAAAAATAATAAAAACCAGCCTGCCCCAAAGTGAGTACAGTTTTATTCAGCCCCAACAGTATTTCTATCATCTCTCTTACATTTTCTTTCAATTTAAACAATATAAAAATAATATACACTCATGGTAAAAAAAAAAAATCTCAAGTACATGAAAGGACATAAAATAGAAAGTAAAGAACTCCCTTCCCAATACTCCTCCTCCACTTTGAGATAACCACTGTTAGCAGTTTCTTGCATATCTCTCCAAAAATGTGTTCTGCATTTAAAATAATGAGCATGTGCACACACACACACGCACATACACAGAGGGACATACATAACATTAAACACACACATTCTACTCTTAGCTTGGATACATCTGTTACAGCAGCCTTGTCATTGGTTCTTGTTTTATTTATGATAAATTGGAACGCCCAGATTTTTCTCACATGAAGTGTTATTAAGTTTTCATCTCTCCATCTTGTACAGTTTTTTCCCCCCTCATCTAAATGTAGGATATTCTATGTCTTCTTATTCAGTTTCATGTAGCTGACTGTGTTCTAGAATTCCAGTAAAAATAAAAATAAATAAATAAATCTTTTTTTTTTTTTTTTTTTTTTTACTTTTGATTCTAAAGCATAAAAGCTTTCTCCTTCACAATAAACAGCCTAGAGGGAATAACTGGGAGGAGGGGGACAGGGGTAGTTGGTGAGGGTCACTGTGAGAGTGAAGCAAAAGAATATACAAAATGTTAACAATGGCTATTTCTGGATGGTAGAGGTTTTATTTTTACTTTTTGCTTTTTACTGTTTTCCAGTGTTCAACAATGACTAGGTTAATTTCATCTTTTCAAAAAGAAATAAAAGATGGTGTTTTGTAGGTTGGATATTGTTTCTACCTCTTTACTACCTTCCTGAAAGAGATTATACATCTATTCTCTTTGCTGCAAGACTGTAGCATCTCCAGTGGAGTAAGGAGTGTACACATGGCTGACCACCGACATTGGGTCAGGCCAGGTGACTTGCCCTGGCCAGTATAGTAGGAGCTGATGGGATGTGAGCAAAGTCTTGAACTTACTGGTGTGGTTTGGCTTGGTCACTTGTGCTTCTGCAGCCCACCAGCCACCACAGAGAGAGCACACTAGGGGTGGCTGTTGGCCCCAGAATTGAGAGCCCTTAGAACAGAGGTAAAGTTTTTATGGTTGTTTTATATAGCACTGTTACAGTAATAACCAAGTAGGAGGGAGAGTCAGCTGCTCCCATACCAACTGGTGTGTCCTGACAGCAGTTACCTGTCTCCTGCACCTAGAGCCCTCGCCTTGCTCTGTGTCACTCCAGCTGTGCCTACTCATTTCTGCCCTTAAGGTGGAGTAGGAAGGACTCTGACTTCTAGCCTAATTGTGAGATGTTCTGAATTGAATTGTGTCCCCTTGAAATTCATACGATGACATGCTAAATTCCCATCCTTCAGAATGTGACCTTATTTGGAAATAGGGTCATTTCAGATATAATTAGTTAAGATGTAGTCATAGTACAGTAGGGTGGACCCCTACTCCAATATGATTGGTATCATTCTAAACATTGAGATGCAGACACACTCTGGGAGAGCACCGTGTGAACATGAGGCAGAGACCCGGAGGATGCTTCTGCAAGCCAAAGGGAAACTGAAGAGTGCCAGAACACCTCTAGACGCTAGGGAAGAGATGTATGAGCAGATTGTTTTTTAGCCTTAGAAGAAAGCAAGCCTATGGACACTTTGCCCTCAGACTTTCAGCCTTCAGAGGGAATAAATTCTGTTATTTAAGTTGCCCAGCTTATGGTGGTTTGTTACAGCAGCCACTGGAAACAAGGCACAGGGCCAAGCCTCACTGTTCCTTTCAGTGCCCCTGGTAGTAAGCTTTCACTACAGCTCCCTCCCTCCAGAAGCTAGGTCTTTCTTCTCTTAAGGTTGAATGAACAGTAGGGTGTTCCCTTTCCTTTCCTCTGCCTCCTTCAGACTGAGTCCTTCCACATATAGGATGCCAGGCCCACCCCACCTCTTGCCTGATATTCAGAGAAGTCAATCCAGGATCTGAGATCTATTCCCACAAAGCCTGTCATTGTGCTTCTGGTGACTGAGTTGCTACGATGTGAATCCTAAGTAGCTCTTTGCAGGTACCACGTAGATCCACTGATGATCCTGTCAATAATGACAGAGCTACGTACTGTGCTACCTTCCAGATGACCAGAAGCCCCTGACCTTACCCATTGGAGATGACTATCCAACTAGGAGCTAGGCTGCCTTCCAGCCCACAGTGCAATGTCTTACTGCATGGGTAGTCATGAGAGACTTAGCACGTGCAAATGTCCTGATAGCATAAAACACACATACCTATGGGGCACCTTTAACCTGCCAGGCTAATAATTTTATCGAAGTGGGAAATAAATGAAGTTTAAATTAGAATATTAGAAAGTCAGAGCTGAAAAGAACCTAGAGATTATCAAGCTCAAACCTTCGCTTTATGGATGAGAAACCTGAGACCTAACAGAGGAAATGACTTGGCCAGAGTGAGTTCTTGGCAAAGCCAAGACCAGAATACAGGTTTTCCACATCAGTTTTCATAAGACCACGTTAACAAGACTTTTTTGAAATCTATGATGGCTCTAATTAATCATTGCCTTATATTCTAATCATTCCCTGATCATTGGTTTAATAACCCATGCTACTCTTTTTATTATAGAAAGAAACATGCATGTCATTATACAATTTCACCTTGTATAATGGAAAGTGATAACCTAGTTGTCCAATTCCCCTCCAAATACCCAAGTTCCCTCCTTCAAGTTAACCACTTATTTATGGATACCACTAAATAACATGCTCATCCTCTTTTATGTTCAAACTTTATGTCACATTAGTTTTTAAAATTAATACTGAAATTAATGCTATAATATATCTTTTGTGTTTGATTCTCAACTTTAGGCATTATCTATTCCCCACAGTGTGTGGAGAAGAAATGACCATTCTTCTCTCCCTTTAGGTAGATTGTTATTCTGTACCTATAGTTTAGTTTCCTTAGCACATACTCAAAAGTTAATACCAAAAACAAATAATGCTTCAAATATTATGAATAAGTAAATACTATTCATTGTAGATCCCAATACTGTGTTTTTTTTTTTTTTTTAGTATATATTCTCCTTTGTCACTAAGGAGGTCTGCTCAGAAAGTAAAGCCCAATTGCTTTTACTTTTTCCACACCCCTCCCAGCTCATCCCTTCACATTGATTACCATTCCTCATTTCTAATTTGTTTTAATGACAGAATGATATTTGGGGTCAGGGAAACTTTTTATTGTTCCCAAGTACCCTGAGATTCTTGTCATATTCGGCTAACAGATTTTTAAGTGTCTTACTCATGCCATTGATTAAATGAAATTCTTCTTTTTCTTCAAAACATTCTTCCTCTATGGAAGTCCTCAATGCCACTGTTTTTATGTGCATGACTACAAGGTCAGACAATTAAGTTCAGAAACTTGTCCTGGAAAAAGCGCTACATACCTTATTGCTGAATATCACTTTGGTCACCAGATGGTCAAGGGGAGTACTTTGCAGGGGACTATTGTAATATTCAGCCATGCAGTCTGCAGCACTTTTCCCAGGACAAGTTCATGAACTTAATTGTCAGACCTCTCACAATGATAGCTCAGATAGCCATTCTAGAAAAAGAGTTCCAAAGTTCCTTTGAAGACTGGCCTAGGCACTGGCATTCATTCATCGCTTCCCAAGGGGAGCACAGTGAAGGGGACCGTAGTGATATTCAGCAATGAGGTTTGTAGCATTTTTTCTAGGATGAGTTTTCAAACTTAATTGTTCAACCTCATAGAATGGCTACACAGTAGCTAACTCAATTCTGAAAGTCCTTATTTTCTTCTATTCCTGTTGGTAATCTGGAAATATAATCTTGAGTATTTCTGTTCCAGAAAATATATGTGAATTAAATTTAAGCTTTCTGATTTGTCTTTATTTCACCCTCACCCTTGATTATTTATTTAAATTAGTATAGAGCTCTTGGTTCAGATCACCGTCCCTCTCACTTTTGAAGACATTTCTCCTTTGTCTTCTATAATTCATTATGGTGTATGACAAGTCCAGGTCCATTATTTTTTTCTTATGTTGAGATAATCTCATTTACTCTGTCTGGGAAGTTGTAGGATTTTCTTTTATTCTTTGGAGTTCAGAAATTTCTCTACGATTTCTCTGAGCGTGAGCATTTGTGCATTAACCCCTGTTGGCATTTGGTGTGGTCTTCAGTCAGAAGTCCCTTCTTCCTTTATCTCTAATATTTCCTTGATGATTTGCCACTCTCCATTTTCTTTTATCAGTTTCCCCCATTTAATTCTCTTCCATATAGATACTAGTCCTTCTTCATCTGTCTGTCTTAATTTTCCATTATATTTTTAATTTTGTGCTGTTTTGAGACATTAGCAAAACTTAGGAGATCTTACTTGCCAGAAGATAAACTTTGTCTTTATCTGTGCCCTTATTATTCAGAAGTCAATTAATTTTTTTTATTTTTGCAATCGTATTTAATTACTTAAGAACACTTTTTGTTTTCTGATTGCACTTTTTAAAAGTATCCAGTTCTTCTAGGATACAATTTTTTCTTGAATTGTTACTGTGTATACATAAGAATTAATTTTAGGCAAATATTGTTTCAAATGTTGCTCTTTTTGCCAGTCATTTTATCTTGGCAAGTATAATAGACAGTACTATGTATCCATGTCTGTAGGGTCACTTCAATTCTTTTCAAAAGCTACATTGATTTTCACTCTCTATTTTACGTGTGTGTAGTTTTTTAACTAGTTCCCTAAAGATGGTTATCTGGTCATTAAAAGAGAATTTATATTACACAAACAATACTGCAATGAATCTTGTATGAATATCTTTGTACATGCAAATTAATATTTCAGAAGAATATGTTCCCAAATATAAAAACTTCTGGTTTGAAGTATACACAGACCATTTATTTTGGTAGGTATTGTCAAATCCCCAGCTACTGAGTTTGTATGTAATTACATTCCCATAAATAGTAAAGAGAATTCTGTCTTTCTCTCCAACAAAGTAAGTTATTAGACCTGAACCAGCTGAGCAGTGAAAATGATATCTCACAGTAGTCCAATTTGCATTTTTCTTATTATGAGTGATAGAAATCAAATTTTTATATGGTCAAGTCTTCTGAAATTCCATTTCTGTTAACTACCTATTTAAACTTGAACCATGTTTCCCTACTAAGTTCTTGATATTTTTAAAGTTTTATTGGAATTTGTATGTGTTCAAGAAATTAGTTTTTGTGATCATGTGTGTTAAAAGCATTTATTTTGACACTATTTACGAAGTTTTGCCATCTTAAATTTTCAATAAAGTTTTCAAATCTAGAATAGTTTTAGATTTAAAGAAAAAAATGTAGAGACAGAGTTCTCATACATCCACCCCAGTTTCTCTGATTATTAACATCTTACATTAGTAAGGTTTGGTTGTAACAATCCATGAATCGATTTTGATACATTATTATTTACAAAAGTGCATATCTTGCTTAGAGTCTCTTAGTTTTTCCCTACTGTCCTTTTCTTTTTCAGGGTCACATCACATTACAGGATCAGTAGTCATCATGACTACTTAGACTTCTCTAGGCTGTGACAGTTTCTCAGGCTTTCCTTGTTTTTGATGACCTTGAATATTTGAGAAATAATGGTCAGGTATTTTGCAGAATGTCCTTCAATTGGGGGGTGATTTTTTTTTCATGATTATACTGGGAAGATCACAGAGGAAAAGTAACATTTCATTGTGTCATGTAGGGCAAACACACTATAAATATGACTTATCACTGTTAGTGTTAAACTTGACTACTGGTTGAGGTAGTCTGGTTTCTCCACTGTAAAGTTAACTCTCTTTCCCCTCCCTCATTTTCATACTTCACTTCTTGAAGGAAAGTCACTGTGTGCTACCTACACCCAAGGTGTGTAGACTTAACACTGTCACGAGGCAGAGTATCTTTGTGAATTATTGGGAATTCTTCTGCATGGCTGGTTTGTCTATTCTCCCCCCATTTGTGTATTTGTTTATTCAGTGATGTATATGTCAGTGTGGACTCATGAATATTTATTTTGGACATTTAATCTGGCACTACTTGTCTTTCAAATTTTCTACCTTGGGCCTCTGTTAATTAGCTCTTATGTCCTTTTGTCATATTCCCATCATTATGGGTTTGTTTGTTTTTAAGCACTTTACTTTTACTGAAAGATGCTCCCAGCTCATTTTGAATCAACCATTTCTCCAAGGATAAAATAATATTAGAATCCAACGTCTGAATTCCGGGTATGCTCAATGTTATTGGAGCATTATTGCTTCTAGGCCTTTTTAGCTGGCAGAGCAAGGAAACACATGTGTGTGTACTGAACAATGAATATACACATACAAATATTTCTGTATGTAACCAGTTGCATCTGTATTACGATTAGCGTGAGTTCACATTTGTGTTTTCAACCATAGCCCAGCACCACATGGAGCATTCTAGCCTCCTCCCTTGCTGATCAATAAAATACATTTTTAACAGTGAGAAACCTGGCTCCTGCTATCTGTCATCCATTTTCTCCAGGATGTAGTGTTTTCAGAATTAATGACCTACACACCCCTGGGAAGCAACTTTACCAATTAGAGTATAGTGTTTAAGGTCAAGTCCTTTTGTTTCTAGTCTTACAGCTTCTATTCATTTCCAAAGTGACTTAGATCAGCACCTTTTGATCCATCTCCTACAGTGAGGTTGTTCCACGTCTTTGTAATACAGTTAGTTTTTTGTCTCATTCAAATTTCCACCCAGGGAATCCCCAACCTCCTAAGTGATTTTTTAAAATTTGCATACATTAAAGTTTACTCTTTGTACTATAAAATTCTATGTGTTTTGATAGTGTCATGTAGTCACCATCACAATATCAGTCTCACCCCCTTAAAAATGCCCTGTGCTTCACCTCTTTAACCCTCTCTTCCTGACCTCTAGCAGCCACAAATCTATTTACCATGTCTATAATTTTGTCTTTTGCTGAGTGTCATGCAAATGGAATAATACCATCATAGCCTTTTCAGACTGGCTTCTATTACTCAGCAATATGTATTTAAGAGTCATCTATGTATTTGTGTGGCTTGATAGCTCATTTATTTGTATCATTGAATAGTATTCTGTTATATGGATGTACCAGCTTGTTTATCCATTCATTTATCAAAGGACATCTTGGTGGTTTCTAATACTGGGTAATTATGAATAAAACTTCTGTAAATATTCATGTGCAGGGTTTTATGTGCAAATTAATAAGCTTCCAAATGAAGGAGGTAAATACCTAGGAGTGTAATTGTTGAATCATATATAAGAGCATGTTTGGATTTACAAGAAACTGCTAAACTGTTTTCCAAAGTAGTTGAATCATTTTATACACCCACCAGCAACAAACGAGAGCGTCTCTACTCCACATCCTTATCAGCAATTAATATTGTCAGTTCTTTGGGGATTTATTAATTCTAACAGGTATGCTATGATATTTTCTTATTTTAATTTTCATTTCCCTAATAACAAATGATAATGAGTGCCTTTTCAATTGCTTATTTACCATCCATATATCTTTTTTGATAAGGTGTCTACTGAGATCTCCATTTTTAAATGTTTTCTTATTGTTAAGTTTTAAAAGTTCTTTGTACATCTTGGATACTTGCCCTTTATCAGATATGTTTGCAAATATTTGCTTCCAGTCTGTGGACTTGTCTTTTCATTCTCTTAACAATTTCTTCAGCAGAGCAGAAATTTTTAACTTAAAAATGTTTTAATGTTTAATGAATTCTTTTTTATTGATTATGCTTTTGACATTGTATCTAAAAACTCCTCATAGGCCAGGTACAGTGGCTTGCACTGGCAATCCCAGGGCTTTGGGAAGCCAAGGCAAGAAAACCACTTGAGGTAAGGAGTTCAGAACCACGCTAGGCGACTTAGCAAGACCCAAACTCTCCCGAAAAAAAATTTTTTTTAATTAGGTGGGCATGGTGGCACTTGCCTGTAGTCCTGGCTATTCAGGAGGCTTGAGGCAAGAGGATTGCTTGAGCCTAGGTTTTCAAGACTGCAATGGATGATGATTATGTCACTGTACTCCAGCCTGGGCAACAGCAAGACCTTGTCTCTAAAATACATACCTACATACATATGTACATATATAAAAATAAAAATATTAAAGAAAAACTTCTAACAAGGTCCAAGGTCATGTAGACTTTAATGTGTATTTTCTTTTGCAATTTTTATACCTTTTTATACTTTTGTAGTTTACATTTGTGTCTATGATCCATTTTGAGTTAATTTTTGCAAAAAGCCTAAACTCTCAAGATTATTTAAAAAATTCTGTTATGTCTTTGCTTGGTACTTTTATCTGTGCTTAATATTTTATATGTGTACACTTGTATACAAATTTAACTTACATAAATGCAAAGTGCAAAGAAAAGATGCAACTAAATTTTCTTCTGAGGGCTTCTTAGTTGTCTGAACACCATGTATTGAATAATCTATACTTTTTACACTGATATAAAATGCCATCTTGTTCATATGCAAAATTTTTAATGAATATTTGATCTATTTCTCCATTTCTCCTTCTGTTCCACTGATAGGTTCTCTAATCACATGTCAGTAGCACTCAATTTAATTACCATAAACTTAGGATGTATTCCAATATTTGTAAGATTCATAGCACCTCATTATTTTTATTTTTCAGAATTTTCTTAGATATTAAGTGGTTCTCTTTCCTCACCAGACAATATTGAGCATGTTCAGGGTGGTATGGCTATAGACTATTTTTATATATCAGCATATGTATTTAAAAATATGTTAAAAATGAAAAAATCAATTTCAAGTTATGTATTTAAAAATAATCTGTTCATTTTATAGAGGTAGAACAAAATTTATAAATTAAGAATAATTGGCTTTCTTATAAAATTAATGTTTTCTTATTTAATAACATAACAGCCTTACCATTATTAAAAATGTAGTCTAAAGTTCTTTTTATAACAAAGCTATCCAGTAATCACATTAAATGCAAATTGTCTAACTCCCTAAATCACAAAGTTGAATTGGCAGATTGGACAAAAAATAAGGCCCAACTACTTGCTGCCTATAAGAAATAAATTTTAAATATGAAGACACAAATGGGGTAAGAATAAAAGAATGGAAAATGGTACAGCATGCCAATGTTTATAAAAACAAATAATATTACCAGGGACAAACAAGGTCATTTCATGATGGCTAAAATATCAATACATCAAGATAAAATAAAAATCCTAAATATTTATGCCCCAAATATCAACTTTAAAATATACTAGCAAAAACTGATAGAATTACAAATATATGCATATATAGAGACACACAAATCTATGCAAATATACCCATATATTCATATGTACAGTACAGTTACATATATATATCT
This sequence comes from Galagoides demidoff, assembly GCA_963574575.1. Taxonomy (NCBI): domain Eukaryota; kingdom Metazoa; phylum Chordata; class Mammalia; order Primates; family Galagidae; genus Galagoides; species Galagoides demidoff. Next base: position 43,313 of record CAUYQV010141635.1, read on the forward strand.
ACAATTATCACTGGAAATCGCAATATCCATGCCTTAATAATTCATGGAACAAATAGAAAATTAAGAAAGATATGGGAGATTTGCACTACCAACCAACTAGACCTGTTTGGTATTTATAGAATACTCATCCAATAAAAGTATAATGCATCTTTTCTTTAAAGTACACATGGAATATTTATCAAAATATCATATTATGAGTCATAAAATAAGTATGAATAAATTTAAAATTATCCAAATCATAGAAAGTTTGTTTTTCTTCAAAATGGAATTATTATAGAAATCAATTAAAAGCCTAGTAACTTCTGAGTATTTCACACACTTTTAAATAACTCATAAGTAAAAGAAAAAAAATCTAAAAAGACATTAGACTATTTGTAACTAAAAAAGTAAAATGGCCATGTATCAAAATTTGAGATCGTAGTTCAGCCAGAAATTAGGAGAAAATTCTCAACACCCAGAAAAGGAAAGAGAAGAAAAGAACAGAAAATGAAAAGATTCCAAATCAATTATCTTAGCTTAGACCTTTAGAAACTAGAAAACGAAGAAGAAAATTGAACCCAAGTAAGTACAAGAAAGGAAACAATGAAGATTAGAGTGGAAATCAATGAAATAGAAAATAGAAAAACAGAGAAAATCAATGAAAACAAAACTTGTTTTCTGAGATTAAAAATTTACTAGGCCTTAAACCAGATGTATTATAAAAAACAGAGAAGATACTAATTATCAGTATCAGGGATGAGATGTGATAGCCATATAGATTCTATCCCTATTAAATAGTTGCTTAGAAAATATTGTAGAGAATTGTATGTCAATAATTTTTTTTTTATTTTAGGTTAATATGAGGGTACACATGATTAAGTTACATTGTTTGCATTTATAAGGTAAAGTTCAAGTTGCAGCTCTGTCCTTCAGCCAGGAAGTGTGCCATGTACCCCTACATTGCATGCATCAGATGGGAACTTGCTGAGGCCCCTCTCCTTCTCTCTGCTTCTGGAATTTCATTGTGTTTTTCTCTCATGTGGGCCTATAGTCATTAATCTACACTGGCGTGGGTGTGGAGAAGGGAACATTCATGCACTGGTTAGGGGGGCTGCAAACTAGTACAGCCATTATAGAAAGAAGTATGGAGAATCCTCAAAGAATGAAAAGTAGACCCCCCATTTGATCCTGGGTATCTACTAAGGTATCTACCCAAAAGAAAAAAAAAAGCCATTTTACGATAAAGACATTTGTGCTTGAATGTTTATGCCAATAAACTTTTTTTAAAATTTAGATAAAATGGTAAAATACCCGAAATACACATACTCTACCAGGCTTACCTCAAAAAGAAATGGATATCCTGAACAGCCTTTAATATCATTAAGGAAATTGAATGTTTAAGACCTTTTTCATGAAGAATTCCAGGCCTACTTCACATTAATGCGGAATTAATTCTCCATAAACATTCTAAGAAGGAAAAATATCAACTCAGCACAAACTCTTCCTAAAAGTTTAAGAGAAAAAAATACTTCCTAATTCATTTTACACAGCCAGAATTGTACTATGGTAATGCTAAAACCAGACAAAGACATCATAAGAAAAGAGTAGACTAGTATACCTCGCAACATAAAACAAAATTCTTAACAAAATTTTAGCAACCTGACTCTATGATATTTAAAAAGGATAATAAATCATATCCAAGTTGGATTTATGCCAGAAATATAATGCTAGTTTAACATTAAAAAACTGATTGATGCAATTTATTACATTACAACCCCCAAAAGAAAACCAATGATCATCTCAATAGATACAGAGAAAGCATTTGACAAATTTCAACATCTATTCATAATAAAAATGCTCATCAAACCAGAAACAGAATTGAACTCAGTCAATTCGATAAAAGGAGTCTAGAAAAAACCACAGATAACACTATACTTAATTATGAAAGACTGAATGCTTCCTCCCTAAGATCAGAAATAAGACAAGAACATTTACTCTCACCACTTACAGTCAATATTTTATTGGAGGTTCTAACCATTGCAGCAGGGCTGAAAAAGAAAAATTCAGGCCTAACATGTATAATGTATACCATCTAGGCGATGGGCACACTTATAACTTCGACCTAGATGGCACAAAAGCAATGTATGTGACCAAAATGTTTGTATCCCTGTAAAATTCTGAAAATAAATAAGAGGAAGTAAAGAAAGAAAGGAAAAGAAAGAAAGAAAAAGAAAAAAGAGAAAGGAAAGAAAAGTCATCTAGATTAGAAAAAAGGAATAAAATCATCTTAATTTGTACATGAATCAGTCTATGTAGAAAATTCCAAAAGATATACAAAATGGTTACTAGAATTAATAACTGAATTTAGCAAAGTCAATATAAAAATAAATTATATTTCTATATACTAGCGGTGGACACTTAGAAGTTTACAAGTTCCACTTACAATAACATCACAAAAACAAAATACTAACAACATGAACCCTAAGATTTATAAGCCAAAACTATAAGATCTTAATGAAAGCTATCAAGAAATCCCTAAATAAACAAAGTATTATACCTACAAATCTATAAATTCAATGCAGCCTCATTGAAAATACCAGCAGGCCTTCATAGAAATCATAAAACTGCTTCTAAAATCTATATGGAAAAGTAAAGAACTTAGGATAGCCAGAACAATGTTTAAAAGAACATAAAGGATTGTACTTCCTCATTTCAAGACTTAACTATAAAGCTATGATAATTATGAAGTGTAATATTTATGAAAGGTTAAATGTACTGATAAGCAGAACCAATAGATAGCAGACATAGATTCAAACACGTATTCACCTGATTTTTATGAAAGTACGAATATAATTCAATGAGTAAAGGATAGTCTTTTCAGCAAATATTGACAGCACAGTTTGTTATCTATATGCAAAAAATTAAAATGCCTTGCATCATACACAAAACCAACTCAAAATGGACTATAAACTTAAATACAAAACATAAAACTAATCAAAGAAAAAAACTACCTTCATCTAGGTAGATTTATTAGAGGGAACACAAAAACACAAAGTCTAAACTAAAAATTTCTAAAAATAAAATGTAATCAATATTTAAAACTTAAACTCTTTGAATGTTAAGAAAATAAAAAGAGAAGGCATAGACTAGAAGAAAATGTATGTAAGAAAAGAAGTCTAGCAAAAGACATCTGTCCAGAATATATAAAGAATTCTCTTTGCTGTACCAAAGCTTTTTAGTTTGATGTAGTCCCACTTGTTTCCTTTTGCTTTTGTTGTCTATGCTTCTGTTGAGACAGACTTAAAAATTATTTCCGAAGCTAATATCAGGTAAACTTTTCTCTGTGTTTTCTTCTAGGATTTTTGTCATTTCAGGGATTATGTTTAGGCCATTTTCAGCAGATTTTGTGTATGGTATATGCATCTAGTTTCATTCTTTTGTATGTGGATATCCAGTTTTCACAATATCATTTATTAAAAACATTGTTATTTCCCCGTTGTATATTCTTGGTGATCTTGTTGAAAATTAGTCAAGTGTAGAGATGGTCTATATCCCTGAGATATCACCTAACCCCAGTGAGAATGGCCCACATCACAAAGCCTCAAAGTTGCAGATGCTGGCATGGATGTGAACAAAAGGGAACAATTGTACACTGCTGGTGGAATTACAAACTAATACAACCTTTTTGGAAGGAAGTATGGAGAATCCTCAAAGAACTCAAATTAGACCTCCCATTTGATTCTGCAATCCCATTACTAGACATCTACCCAGAAAGAAAAGAAAATCATTTTACATAAGGACATTTGCACTAGGCTGTTTATTGCAGCTCAATGTACTGTAGCCAAAATGTGGAAACAGCCTAAATGCTCACCAACCCAGGAATAGATTAACAAGCTATGGTGTATGTATACCATGGAATACTATTCAGCCATTGAAAAAGATAGAGATTTTACATCTTTGTATTAACCTGAATGGAGGTAGAACACATTCTTCTTTTTTTTTTTTCAAGTGTTTTCTTTCTTTTTTTTTTTTTTATTGAATAGTAACTATGTACATTAATGCACTTCTCGGGTACAGTGTGGTGTTTTCACAAATAATCCGAAACACTTCCATCAAACTGGTTAACATAGCCTTCACGTAATTTTCTTAATTATTGTGTTAAAACGTTCATATTCTACTCATAGAAAGATTCATTTGTACCCTTGTAAGATGAACCACAGAAGTGAACCTGATCATTTCTATAGTTCGTTACTAGAACACATTCTTCTTAGTAAAGCATCACAAGAATGTAGAAGCAAGAATCCAATGTACTCAATTCTAATATGAAGGTAGTAGATGAGTCAATACAAGGAGGGGTGTAGGGGAATGAGGGAGTGGGATGGAGGGTCACCGTGCATGGCACACCTCTTGGGGGTGGGACACAATTATAAGATGGACTTTAGCTAACAAATGCAATCAGTGTAATCTAATTCTTGGTACCCTCAATGAATCCCAAACAATATATATATATATATATATATATATATATACACACACACACACTATTTCTAACATTTTCTTCCTCATATATATATGTAGTATATATATATGACATATATGAATATATGTCCTCATAGTATATATGAGGAAGAAAATGTTAGAAATTAAAAGAGATGTAAGATATTACATGTAGACATTTTGGGGATACTGACAAACCAAATTCTAAAAGACACTCATGAGTTATTTTGAAAAACTGGGTATTAGATGATATTAAGGAATTGTCATCTTATAGATGTGTATTGTGGGTTTATTTATAAAAAGAGTTCTTATCATTTAGAGACATAAACATTGAAGTCTTTACAAATGGAATGATAACAATGTATCTAATTTGTTCTAAAACAATGCAACGATGGGTGGGTTTGGGGCTAAAGGGTAAATATAAATCCACACTGGCCTCTTGATAATTACTGAAGCTGTGTGGTGGAAACATGGGGATCTATTCTATTTTTTAACATCTCTTAAATCTACATAATAAAAACTTTTTATTACTGCTAAAAAATTATATATATATAATAAAAAATGGTATGAAACAATGATGAGTCTCAGCCAAGTGGAAGGTAAAAAAAAGAAACAATTGCCTTGGCTACTCAGGATCTTTGGTATTCCTATACAAAATCTTTTTCTGAAAAATGCCATTAGAATTTTGATAGCTGTTATGTTGAATCTGTGTATTGCTTTAGAGTAGGGACATTTTAACAATACGTATTCCTTCAATCTATGAACATGTGATATCTTTCCATTTATTTGCATCTTTCTTTATTTCTTTCATCAACGTTCTATAGTTTTCAGTGTAGAGACCCTTCACTTCATTGGTTAAACCTACTTTTAAGTGTCTTATTATTTTTGATGCTATCATAACGAGACTATTTTCTTAATTTCTTTTTTTCAGATAGATCATTGTCAGTGTAAAGAAGTGCAACTGATTTGTATGCTTATTTTGTATCCTCAAACTGAGGTAATTTATAAGTTCTCATTGTTCTTTTTAGTAGGATCTTTAGGGATTTCCACATATAGGATTGTGTCATCCGCAAACAGGGATAATTTTATTTCTTTCTTTCTGATTTGAAAGCCTCTTGTTTCTTTTTCTTGTCTGATTGCACTTGTTAGTACATCCAGTAGTTTGTTATGTAGAAGTGGTGAGAGTGAGAATTCTGGTCTTGTACCAGACCTTAGAGAAAAAGCTTTCAGTTCTTCCCAATTAAGAAGTTAATATCCAAAATATGTAAGGAACTCATACAACTCAGCAGCAAAATAATAATAATAATAATAATCATCATCATCTGATCAAAAATTGGGCAAAGGATATGAACAGAAATTTCCCTAAAGACAATATAAATGCATCCAACAATTATATGAAAGGTTCTCAATGTCACTAATCACCAGGGAAATGAAAATCAAATCCACAGAGAGATATTACCTCATACTTGTTATAAAGGATATCATCAAAAAGACAAGAGACAGGAAGTGTTGGTGAGGGTGTGGAGAGAAAAAAGTCCTTGTACCTGTTGGTGGGAATGTAGATTGGTCCAGCCATTATGGAAACCAATATGGAGGTTCTGAAATAAATTAAAAATTGAATTACCATATGACTCAGCAACCTCTTTTCTGAATATATGTCTAAAAAAAAAAAATCACCACCATGTGAAGATATCTGCACTCCCATGTTCATTGCAGAATCATTCATAGTAACCAAGATATGAAAACCACCCACATGTCCATCAACAAATGAATAAAAAATTTTGGTGTATATATATGAATAATATTATTCAGCATTACAAAAGGAGATCTTGCCATTAGCTGCAACAACTTTGCTGAACCTTAGGAGACAATGTGCTAAGTGAAATGACCCAGGCACAGAAAGAAAAATACTGCATGATTTCACTTATATGTGGGATCTAAAAAAGCAAAAACAAAACACAGAAGCAGAGAGTAGAGAGGTGGCTACCAGGGGCAAGGGGGTGGGGTAAATAGGGTGAGAGAGAGCAGAGAGTACAAAGTTTCACATCGGTTAGATAAATAAGCCTGGTAATCTAATGTACAGCACGAGTACTGTAGTTGATAATACTGTACTCTATCATGGAAATTTGATAACAGAGCAGATTCTATGTACTTCTACCTACAAATAAAGGAAACTATGTGAGATGATGGATATTTTAGTTTTCTGTTAGTTTTCTTGGAAGTAGTAATTATTTCATTACATGTATGTATATTAAAATGTGGTATACCATAGACATATATATTTTAAGTTCAGTACTTTTTAGACTACTGTTGATCCAGATCTGAGCTGCCTCCTTATGATAACTATAAGAATATGGAATTTTAAAAACTGAGAAAAGGACTCTCAAAATTCAATAATAAAAAGACCCAATTGAATAAAAAAAATAGAAAAAAATGTAATGGATGTTCCACCAAAGAAGACACACAAAATGGAAAATAAGCCCATGAAAAGATACTTGACATCATTATTCATTATGAAAATGGAAATTAAAAGCACAATTGGGTATAACTGTACACTTAATAGAATGACTAATATTTTTAATTTCAAATTAATATGAGGATACAAACAACTAGGTTACATTGTTTGCATTTGTTAGATAAAGTCCAAGTTGTAGCTGAGCCCTTTGCCCAGGAGGTGTGTACCACTAAATTAAAAAAACAAACAAACAGGAAAATAAAAAATATAGTCAAGTGCAAGAATGCAAAATAACTGAAAATGTTCATATATTACTGCTAGCAAATAAAAATGGTACAACTAGTTAGGAAAATAGTTTGTCAGTTAAACAGGAACTTACTTATTGCCCAAGAATATACTCCAAACTAATTACTCAAAAGAAATGTAAACATATGTTCACACAAAGACCTGTAGAGGAATGTTGATAGTGCATTTATTAATAACACACAAAGCTGGAAACCATCCAAACATCCATCAACTGGTGAATAGATAAAGAAATTATTTCACATGCATACAATGGGATACTACCCAGGAATAAAAAGAAATAAACTCCCGATACATGCAATTACATATGGGTTGATCTCAAAGGCATCGTGCTAAGAAAGTATCAAGACATAAATAGCTATGTTCCTTATTATTGCATTTAAATGATACTCTTGAAAAGACAAAATTATAGAGAACAAAGTCTGATAAGTGCTTGCCGGGGGCTGAGGATAGAGGGAGGATGTTGATGACAAAGGAGCATCTGGGAAATTTGGGGTCAATAAAAAGTGCTACATATTGATTTTTGTAGTGGTTATATGACTGTACAATATATATTTGTCAAAATTTATTGGACTATAGAAGAATGAACTTTATGTAAATTATATTTGTTGAGACATTATTCTTCATGGATTTTTTGCATTCCTGTATATCTTGTGGGCCAGGCAATGATTGACCTTTGTTCTGGGCTACCTTTTAAAGAATGATTGCACAGTGAATAGGCTTGGTAGGCAGAGATAGTGTCACCCTCTGAAATAAAATGCAGGCATGATTAATGTCCAGTACAATACAGATAATGTCTCTTCTGGAGCAAAAGGCAAGCTGACTTTTGAGTAGATTCAGGGCTCTGCTTCTTCAATGGGACACACTATGTACAGGTGTCATCTCATTCTCATCATGTCCCTCTGTGGAAATAGGGAAGTCAATGAGAATTCAGGAGATGTTATCTTAGTAATGGGAAATGATGGTTTAGAATAAGGTGGACTCCTTATAGAAGGTTACCACTGCATGAGCCAAGGTCCAAGCCAGCCAGAGGGTGCAAACCTCATTGCCCTGGCTAGAAATCAAGGTAGCTGTGGTTGTGAAGTCAGCGAGTTCCCAGGGATAAAATAGATGCTGTCACCCATGAGAACTTCACCATTAAATATAGCATTGGGTTAAGTGGAAATAATGCAAACTCATATGGTTGAGTCAGGAGCAGCTGTTGTATTGCTCAAAGTGGAAAGTAAATATGCCCTGCTCCCTGACATGGAGACACTTTCTGTAAGTTCCCTGGATACCTTTATCCCCCTCTACCCTGATCTTAAGCTACTTTAATAAGAAAGATGATTAAGGATGAAGCAGATATTTTTCCCCTGTCCCCAAGAAGTGCTGAAGGCCATACCCACACATTTGAGTAGGCTAGCGAATGTCAGAGAGGGGAGGAACTCAAACTTTTATGGCTGTGATGAACATACTCCAGTGCTCAAGTCATCATCCTACACACTGCCTAGATTCAGCTAACAGGGTTGAGAGTAGGGCAAGGACCTTGTGAGTGGAACCCTTTGTTTAAATAAAATGTATTATTGTTGTGGCTTCCACTACTATATGTATAATTGATATTGATGTTTTATATGCATGTACTATGAATGTGCTTAAAGTCCAGAGGACATTGAACTGGTCAGAAGAACTACACAAATAGAAGTGCTTGATGAACACTTAATACTTCTCCAGGGGCACCTAAAATCTCCTATGATTTGCCACCAGTGTATGTCAGATTCTAGCGTGTCTCTACTCCCTCATGTCCAAAGCCTTCCTTATATAGAAGGTGATGTCCTATTGGTTGGTGAGCCAGAAGCCTGTGTCACAATGTATAGTATAATTATACCACTACCAGCAGGCATGGCTGATAAACTCTGACAGAATTCAAACTGTGCTCTTTAAATAAAGTTTCTCAGGACTATGTACGTAGATTCACAGAGCTCAGTTACATCTGTTTTGGAAAGCATCTATTAGCTCACACTTGTTGAAAGTGAACACCTGATTCATGAAGTCCTTGCTACTCTCTGAACTGATATTCTCATTTTGTGGCAGGTCAACTCAGATTCAGGGACTAAGAAGTTGGAAAGTGCTCATGAAGTCTCACTTGTAAAATGAAAATAGTATATTTAAGCACTCAGCCAGGTTGGCCCCAACAGTGCTTTGAATTTAAATAAAAAAAACTGGCAGCTTTCTCTTTGGGAGAAATTTTATCTCCTATCTTACCGCTTTGAAAAATACTTGAAAGTGCCTATGAGAGCAGTACATACAGATGTCCTCTGATGCATCAATTTCACTTCTAGGTATGTACTAATAGAAATGCCTACATCTGTATATTAAAATACTTGTACATCAAAAGATAGGTGTGAGAATATTCATAGTACAGTTACTTATAACAATCAAAAACTGGAAACAGACCAAATGTACAATAATAGAGTAAATAAACAAATTATGGTATAGTTATATGAGGAAATGTTAGATGGCTATCAAAATAAATAAATTACTGTTATAAAAACATATATGAATTTCACAAATATGATTTGAGCAGAACAAATCAAGCATAGAATAATACATATTATATTGTTCCATTTATGGAAAGTTCAAAAGAATGCAAAACAGTCTGGGACCACAGTGACTAGAAGGGCACTTAATGCCAGAGACTTGCTTTATTTTCTGATCTGGAAGGTGGTTATGTGGGTGAGTTTGCTTTAGGAAAATTTCCAAGCTGTTGACTAATAATTTAGACAATTTTGTTATGTGTATTATACTCAAATTAAAATAGCTATTAAATAATCAGGGCCATTGATAGTAAAATGCTGATAAAGATACCACAAATATACAAGTAAGAAAACTACACAATAATCATGGTTATTAATAAAGAAGCAAGAATCTTATGTTAAACTGTAATATATCAAATACACTAATAAATTAAAAGCAAAACATGCCATGGTGAAGTAGTGTTTATTTCAGGAATTCGAGTCTGATTTAATATATCATCATTGCTATAAATGCTAAAATGCATTTGAAAAAATAGAACATCCATTATAAATGATAATTCTTAGTAAACAGACATAAACTCCCTTATTTCATATCTAAACAATAAAGCAATGAATATCACACTTCATTATGAAAGAATAAAGGTATTTCCATTTAAATGAGAAAAAGATAAATAGGTTTGCAAATTATACATATTTGCATATTTTTCTAGAAGTTTTAGACTATGCAATAAGGCAGAGAAACTAAATTTTAAAAATTGAGGAATTGGAATTAATACTCTCTTCTATTGTAGACTGTATTAATCATTTTGCTTAAAGCAAAACAAAACAAAATAATAAAACTCATTTAAGAACTATCCAATAGTAATAATGCTCAATATACTGTACAATTATAAAAAATATATTAAAAACAAGTTGAAAGTATAATGAAAAAATGAGTTCCCTAATTACAACAGAATTTAAATTACGTGAATTTTTAGCCAGGATTATACAGCATCTGCAAAAAAGAAAAACAAAAAAGCATTTCTCAGGACTAGAAGAGACTATTGGTTGAAATAGAAATGTCATTTTTATAAATTAGAAGGCGTATCTGGTAAAGATGTCCATTTTCTCCCATGTTAATTTAATACTTAATGCTATATGAATAAAAGTACTGATATTTTGGAATTTTATAAAATTAGTTCATAATTTACCTGGAAAAAGCATATAGATGAAAATAGTTATGAGAATTATAAAAGTGAATATAAAGATGGATAACTCATGTTATTCAACATTAAAATGTGCAATAAAGCTGTGCTAATTAAGATGGTGCTATCCTGGAATAACAAACAGTTGGCAGGTTAATACAGCATTTCAGGTATCTACAAGCAGGCTATACATATACACATATGCCCAGGGGTGCCAAAAATTGCATACACATTTTAAAAGATCTCATTGGAAGTAAAATCAACTACTCCCCCAAAGTGTATGAATTTCAGGTACACTTGACCAGTAACAATACCTTAAATTCAACTTTGAAAAGCAATGCATAGATAACATCTCTTAAAATGTGTATGTGTATAAAATACATTCTCACATATATGAGTCTGGTTTAAAGGCAGCAAATGAAGTGAAGAATGGGTAGCTATTTCCATCCTTCCCAACCATAGGCAACCATACTGTTGTGCTCAATGCATATATTTTGGTTATGTATGTTCTTATAAAATGGATATTGTCATATTGTATAACCATTCTTCTCTTGCACTGCCCATTCAACCCTATGATCTTAGGATCCATTCAAGTGGCTATGCGGAAATCCAGTAGGTCATTATTTGAAACACACAATACTCCGTGGATTATTGTGATAATAAAGTGTATCTATCACATTTGGCTAATGACTTTCCCAGCTATCTATGAATACCCAGATTGCTTTAATTCCTTGCCATTAGACAACTTTTAGTAGAATCCTGTGACATTAGTCATCTGGAACAGGAAATTTAAATTCACTTTCCTTGACTCTTTTGTTATTGTCTAGAACTTGCACTGTCTAGGACTTTTACCTTTTCTTGGCCATGAGTTTTATCATTTCCAGTACAAGACCTTTCCCCTGGCAGAGAAGTCTCTTCCCTTTGTGGAAGTCAAATCATGGTTGGTGGGGATGGCCTCGTCTTCATGGCTGGACTCTGCATCCCATCTGTGATCAACATCCTCACATCCACCTTCACACACTAGCAATGTGAGGTTTAGAAAGCAATGTCGTCTAATCAGGTCTGGAATCCCAGCCCTGCCACATACTATCTAGATAGTCTTAGCCAACCCCTGTGAGCATCAGTGTTTACATTTGTGAAATGGTAAAAATAATATCTAGTGCGTTAAGACATGGTGAGGCTTAAATGAGATATGTTCTTTATACTAGCTCAAGAGGCCTTTTCCTAAAACTTTTCCATCGTGTTTCACTTCCTCATTTTCTTCAAATATTTGCTCAAATCCTTCTCAGTGAATTCTGTCCCGAAAAAGTTAAATTCCAAACCTCTCTTTTCCCATTCTCTAACTTTTCTTCTTTACACAGCACTCTTCATCTTCAGAGATATTAGATAGCCTATGTTATATGTTCATTGTTAGTTTTCTGCTCCCCTTGCTAGATCCTATTGAGGACCTAGATCTTTGTTTTGTTTACTGATGGATTCTAAGTACCTGGAAATAGTGTCTGTTTCAAGGTGGCTTTGAGTCTCTACCAAATAAAAGTTTTTTGAATGAATGGTTCTACTCAGCTGTGCCCTAATCAGAATAATCCCAGGAATCTACTTAACGATGTTTTTATGTTGCCAGAATGGCTGCTTGAGAAGGTCAGAGTTTTTGGAAAAGGCAAGCACCAGCCTGAGGTCTGGGTGATGCTGGGTCACTCAACAGGAGTCTTTGTTTCTGTCTTTTTGGAGGCACCAGGGTTACCTGTGTGGGAAGTAGACACTTAACACAGGTCCATCAGCTGGATTTGAAGATGACATACATTTATTCTTTTTAATTAAATCATAGCTGTGTACATTAATACAGTCATGGGATACAGTGTGTTGTTTTTATATACAATTTGAAATATTTTCATCAAACTGGTTAACATAGCCTTCATGTCATTTTCTTAGTTATTGTGTTAAGACATTTATATTCTACATTTAGAAAGATTCACATGTTCCCTTATAAGATGAACCATAGGCATGATCCCACCAATCACCCTTCTTCCATCCATCCTCCCTCCTCTCCTCCCTCTCCCCTTTCCCCATATTCTTGGGCTATAATTGGGTTATAGCTTTCCTACGAAAGCTATAAATTAGTTTCATAGTAGGGCTGAGTACATTGGATACTTTTTCTTCCATTCTTGAGATACTTTGCTAAGGTTTAGAATATTTTCTAACTCCATCCATGTTAACATGAAGGAGGTAGAGTCTCCATCTTTCTTTAGAGCTGCATAGTATTCCATGGTGTACATATACCACAATTTATTAATTCATCCGTGGGTTGATGGGCAAATGGGCTTCTTCCATGACCTAGTAATTATGACATTGATCTTCTTAACTGACACTCTTTTTACCACTTAAGAAAAAAAATAATAAAAAATAAAACCTGGGTGTAAAAAGCTATCTGATAGCATTGCTGATGATATTTTAATTCAATACTTTATTAATTGAGCACTTGTGGCTTCAGGACCCAGCCAGAGATCTGAAGTGGAATCCCAGCTCTGTTTCTTTGTTTTGATCTAAGACAAGTGTTGAGACATGTTGGGTCTCCATTTCTTTGTAAGATAGATTTGTAAAAGGAAATATCTCTTCCCTGTACTGCACCACGAGAGCTGGTCAGCCTGAAGGTGTCTTTATAACATGTATTGTGGGGTGGTGCCTGTGGCTCAGTGAGTAGGGTGTTGGCCCCATATACTGAGGGTGGTGAGTTCCAGCCTAGCCGCAGCCAAACTGCAACAAAATAAATAAAGAAATAAAATAAAACAACATGTATTATTATATCCAGGATAATGGTTTTTGGCTGTACTTATCTCTCACTCATGCCTAGTAAGTGAATTGATATAAACACAGCCAGATATAGAACTTTAGTCGATATTTATTACATATCTATGTGCATGAGTCATCCAGAAAAAGAAACAAGGCAATATTCTACTCTGTAGCAGAAACCAAGGGGAATTATTCCCAATACTCATATTGGGGTATAATTAAAAGTAAGCCAGTATTTAATTAATCCCTGGTATTCACAGTGAGAGAAGTCCTGCTGGGAAGTATCTATATCCCTGGAAGGCAAAGCTTGGTCTGTCTCTGACTGGGTGGAGAAAGCCTGAGGAACCAGACATGGAGCTAGATTTTGGCATCATCCATGCATAGAATTTAAGCTTCTAAATCATGACCTTTAACAGTGAGATTACGCATTCCTTGAAGAAAGGGCAATTTCTTCCTTCCCTCTGCCTCTCTTTTAGTGATCAATGGGTTTTTACACATTGACAGTTTCTGGGAGGTTTTCCTGCAAGACGAACAATAAATGCACCGTCTAGGGCTGCTCTGACTATAATCCATCTGGGCTGGAACCAAGAGCCATGCAGTGTCACCTTTCACAACTCTCCTGAATTTCTAAACTAAGAGTCTTTGGTTACATGGGCTAATGCAGCAGTCTGAGACGTAGGAAGCCAGATGCTGATAAGAACAAACATTATATTGAAACTGTATGTGCACATACTTATACAGTAAGAATTTAATAGTACAGAATATCAGACATAATTATACAAGGAAATAATGTGGGACAGGTGTGGATTTCTGTATGAAAAATCAAACCTAAACCTATGATATGTGTCCACTTTAATTTCTTGGTTGGATCATCTCTGTTTACTTTGTTGCAGTTCTCTATAATTTATTCTCCAAACATTGCACACTTAGTTCCCTTTTTGCATTACCAATGGACTGATCTGAGTAGTTAAGAATTAGAGGTAGGGGAATATGGATTTAATTTCCCTTTCATAAGAGAATCTGGCTTTCATTCACTTTGTTTTTTAATTGCTTTATTATTCTTCAACTTTGTTTTTGCCTAAATATTATGAACATGTGTTATAAAATATGAGGCTTAAATATTTAGAAAAGATAGCCTGACAAAAGATTTCCCAATCATCTGTGTGTTATTATAGAGACCTGCCTCCTCAGCCAGTGTGATATCCGGTACTGCAGCTTCCCGATCTTTCCCCAATGCTTTTTTTTTTGGATCGTTGCGTGAAGCTCTCAGCCTGGCCTAACCATGCACCTCCTTCTAATTCTACTCTATTCATGCAATTTCCCCCCTCCTTTTTTACTAGGCCTTTTCAACTTGCCAGCTTTGGAAGTTATGTACCCTGGCTAAGTATGGAAAAAACAATTATGTCTTAAAGCTTCAGTATTCCAGAGGGTTTTGAATTTTCTCAAGCCTCATTCCAAAATATGCAATTTGCTTCATGCAAAACAGATAGTGTAAATGTGTTATCATGCTTAAAACATAAGCTGGGAGACGATTCCCAGACTGTCCTCATAATTTTTCTACTTTATTTCTTCTATAATCAGTAAGAGGATACAGGTGACTATTTAAGAATAACACTTTTATTAACTGACGTATTGGTTCGCATGGGAGTGCCCGAAATTATTTTCTCTTTCCATGCACAGTGCTTTAAGATACAAAGTCATGTGCATCTTATGCACAAACAAAAAAATGGACATTTGCTTCTCCCTCGTTCACGTAAAACTCAACCCATGTTGGGAATTAACCTGTAGGATAAACAGAGGCAAAGCTGAAGTCATGTCTTAGAACATTTCTCTGCATGGTACCAGATGACGTAAGGTCAAAATGACCTGGGTAATAAATGAAGAATTCTAAAGGGTTACTCTTCTCATATTCCTTGTGATAACTGGGAAGCTTCTCTTTTCCTGATAATTCTTTCGAAAAAGAGCTAGATTTTAGAGGTAGTGTGTGTTGCCATTGCAGGTTTCTGGAAGATACATGTTGATTAATATGGTGCATAGGCGGTCAGGGATTGCCTTCCTCTTGGCCACATTATGTGATGTAAACATTGACTAAACTGTTAGGACATTTCAGAAAGTTATTTCAAACCATCCCAAACACAGTTCCCATGTATGTTCCTTGAGTGAAGGCAAGAATGTGTTTACAGCTGTTTTACAATCCAAACATGAAGTGCAGAAAGTTTTCAAGTTAATGGAAGTTTATATTTGAGTTTATATTTTTAACTTGTCAAACTTTCACTATGACTTGCAATAATAAAGATTTCACCTGCTGACCACATGGTCCTTAAAAACAATAATTTTTATGATGTTGGGCTGGCTTCTAACACGCTAAAGACAACAATCGGATTCTATTCAGGCTAATGAAATCCACGATGTGCCAACAAGGCCACATTTTGCTTTATAGTAAATTATGAAACGTGCTAAGTGAATCTCTCTATGATGAAAGACTTCAGTGTGCTTCCTAAGGCAGGCAACTTAAAAAGTCAAGCCCAAATATTCAGCTGAGACTTAGGAAGTGGTTGAGACACAACAGCAGGGCTGCCTGTTTTGCTGTGGTTGGAGGGTGTTCTCTGGTTGTGCTGATCTGTGAGTGACTGTGCCCCCATGGATGATTAGATTAAACACAGCCATGTTTTGACAAGCTGCAGAGGCCCTCAACACCATAGACCAAAGCCAAGTGTACAGAATCAGATGCCCAGACTGGCTGTGAGATGTGAAGTGAGAAGGAAGCTGGGATTAAACTTGGTATTTACCCCCAAACCCATCGCTTTAATCAACACAAGCTGAGCATTTTTTCCTATCCAGTTGGGAGCAGTGCCACACTATGTCTTTCTTGGCCCCCAGATGAAAGGCGGAAATAAGTTTTTGCTATATGTTCAACAGCATCAGGAGATTTAATGTTTATTATTGTCAGTTTTTAAAAACCAAATCCCAATGTTTCTCTAGGGGAAGTCCATAGATTAGCTGTAACACCTGCAGACCAGCAACTTAAAAGTGGCATAAAATATAAATATATGTGTGTGTCTTTTCCCTAATGATTAGGATATTTTCCCTTGCTTTCTAAATCAAGAGTGTCTGGTAACATCAAAATGTATTAAAACCAATGAGGACTAGAATGCCCATAAGTAAAAGTGAGCGTAGCAGACCCCGAATTATCCGTGAAGATAAAGAGGTCACTAACAATCATTGTTCCTTTTCTATATGTCAAGCGCATATCCTAAATAATTCACATATTTTGTATCATATTTAATCCTCACAAAATGCCATGAAGTTAGTACTATTCATAGGTCCCCCAAGAAAAGAGGAAACAGATACAAACAGAAATTTCCAAAGCCAAGGTCAAAAACTAATATACTGCCAGGGTAAGATTCAAACTCAATTCATCTGGCTCTAGAGCCTAAGATTTTTATGCTTTTCTAAAACAGGCTTTTTAAAGACCGTATTTAGTTTCTGAATTTGATTCAAAAGGATATTGACATAACCAGTTTATAAGGTGAAAAAAATTATGTTTCTCTTCCTTCCAAATTACATAATTGATACCACATTTACTATTTATGTTTAATGTTTTGAAATAGGAGTTTAAGACTTTTATCACATCTATATAAGGATTCATGTTTGAATAAATATGTATGATCCAATTATTGGAACTCCTGGTTCCTTTCTGCAAGGATTTGAGATGCTGATCCCATGTGGGCTGTTGACTCACTTTTCAACCCCTGGCACCTCCATAATCCCAGCTGGAAAATTAGGTAAAATGAAAACATGACCTCATTAAGGAGCAGATGCTTCATCTGAGCGGCACTTTCCCAAGTAAACACATTACAGAGCTTCTTGTGACCTTTTTTTAGGATGTGGTGCTGTGTCCCCTTGACCACTGGTCAGTATGGGATCAGGAGACAGAAGCTTGAAATTCTGCTTAATTTGCAGACCAAAATTTAGAAAAACAACCAATTTCCCTCCTGAGGGCAAGATTACAAGGCAGCCACAGCTGTATGGTAATACCTGAGCCGAGTAAGAAACCAAACCAACCATTTCCTTTAAAGAAAGGTGTCTTCACCTCCATCATTTCAGATTGTCTAATGTCAGATTTTATAATTCCTTGTGAATTATAAACAAGATGCTCTGAATACTTATTAGGAATAGCAAAGATGAAATTTATTTAATAAAATGTCACTCATTTGCCAGCTTAGAAAGA